>QANU01098901.1:12267-31820 GCA_003254905.1 Nissolia schottii
GTGGCCTCGTTGACCGCATCTAAAGCATACATTTTGCCCTGCGAAGCACTCCCGTGGGTGGGACCTCCCACATTTCGGGCAGGGCGGTTGGGGCTCTCTGCCTTGATGGACTCCTCCGACCTTTTTCCCAAAGCTTCTCGGGATGCCACTCTGCTGCGGTGGTCTAACTGCTGGCTGTGGGGCCTAGGAAAACCCGCTCTTCCCGAGACTGGTGGCCTTACCGCCCAGTGAAACACCCTAGCTAACTGTTTACCCGTACGTAGTAAACAATGCTCACTAGGTTGTTTTCTACCTGGTGGGAATACCTTAGTCCATTGTTATCTTTCGAAAATAGTTGCTTAAGAAAATAGGGACCAATTTTGAAACTTTTCCTTTGCCTCGATTATTTGCTAAGATAGAGCCATGCGTCGGAAAGAACAAATATAGCAAGCGGTAAAGCCCTTAGGCTTAGCAAATAACAGTCTAGTAGTAGCAATAATGAAATACGCATCCATTTGGTCCATCACCACAATCATATAGTTATTATAATAAATAATGTACAAATACCATATACATAATCCATATACAGAATATCAAAATGCAAGGGCTAACTGTAGAACTCCTCAGTCTGCCCCTAACAACAGATTAACTCTAGCTGGCTCTGGTGTCCGTGTCTGGTCCTGACTGCTTCATAGCTCCTCGGCCGTTTCGGCCTCATCCTCGTAGTGCATGTCATCACATGTTCCTGAAGTCATAGGGCAGTGGGGGTGAGAACGGTAGGTTCTCAGTGGAAATAACTCTAGCACCTGTATCTTGCTTTTCATTAGGTCGGACTTCAGGCCGCTCAGAGATTTCTAAGTGTGCATACATACTAACATCCTACTGATTATTATCTGGCCTAAGGTTTAGAACGGCTTTATCTACGTTACTAAGTGATAGGGGAACTACTCTTGCTTACTACGTTCTCGTGCTTCTTATCTTAACATTACGTGTACATACATAGCCGTCTCAAGCGTTCGCTTGACGATAATTACATAATAACAGTTACATATAATCATGCATATCAGAATGAACATGCTGTTGGAATATATGTTATTCCCGCCATAGCATTGCCCTCTTTCGACCCTGCTATGACGGAATAACCACGCACCCCCAGTGTAGGCCCTCTTTCGACCTTCTTGCGGTGGGCTTCCACCTGCCGTGTGTCCTCTCTGGCCCCCCGACAGTGGGCGGATATTGTACCCCCACCTAGCATTGCCCTCTTTCGACCGTGCTAGGCGTGATAACCGCACACCTCCAGGTATGCCATATCGACACCACCTGTGGCGGGCTTCATTCTTCAGTATGTCCCTCTGACTTACTGAAATGGGATCGTTTGGCTCTCGTGATCACGGCCTCAGAATTTTTCAGCATTTTGCATTCAACATTTTCAACAGCATTTCAGAATTCATTTCCTTTCAGTACCTACAACATGACATGACTTGTTCCCTATGGCTCAATTCATAATCTTTACTTATTGCATACTTACTTCTAATTCTTTAACTTTCCTTATCACAAATGCATGGAATGCACATACTTCACATATTTCAGTTACAGATTACAGTTACAGCATTGAGTGTTAGACTATGTGCCTCAAAATAGCTTCCATGAACACTTCAGGTCTCAGACCGCTCAGTGGTACCTTGGGTTCGCTCAGCGGTCTGGGCCACGTGTCAAAAATATTTTCTGCTCACATCGTTCAGCAGTTTCAGAGTATCGCTCAGCGGTTAGGAAAATATCGCTCAGCGGTTTTAAAGTGTCGCTCAGCGATTCATGCTCCCGCTCAGCGGTTCATGAGGCCGCTCAGCGGTCACTAGCGAATCTAAAACCGAATACTTGGTTTTTCTTGCTTTCTTTTCCTCTTTTCTCATGGATGCTTCTTGAGCTTTTCATACATATTCCACACATAAAAATCCTATCTAGTCCAGGTCACAGGACCCTTCAGAATCACTCCTAAATCCTAACCAAACTTCTAACATACATACCCATACATGCATAGAAACATACACATACACACATAAACACATCCAAGTAAACACATCCACCAAAGAGGTGATAAACTAGAGTTATCCACCTTGGAGGGGCTGTTCGGTGATGGGAAAGGCGTGGGGGAGAGCAGTCCTCCAAGCCTCGAGCACAGTCCACGCGTCCGGCAGAGTTTCTGCAGGGTAACCGCGGCGCACACGGGCAGAGTTTCCTCTAGCTCCAGAGAGAATTTCTCTCTTGCAAATTTCTGAATATGGCTGGGTATTTATAGGCAAAATTCTGCCTTCACTAATTACAATTTTGCCCCTAAGCATAATTACCAAAATACCCTTTTTAATTTCTTTTATAATTAATTAATTTGGAAGATAATCTAATTGTCACATCATGAATAGTAAATAGGAATTTTTAATTATTTTCCTTGCAGCTGATTTCTCTCACGTGGGCTGCCCATAATTTTCACTCCTCTTGGTTCCATTTCGCTAGTGTTTTATTGCTCGCAGTGCCGGTGCATCGCGCACGGTCGTCCAAAAAATATTTCGCATATACCGTCGCGATCCTCTATTTTCCTCCTACCTGGGAATATTATTGGTTTAAGGCATTTGTGAATTTTTCTCCGAAGGAGTATTTTTCACAGATACCTTCGACCCGTTTCTACGCTCGTGTCTGTCGACAACCGTTCTGCTCACGATTTCGTTTTTTCCCAACCATCCCAATGGGGTCGTGGGACTATCCTAAGGTGTTTGAGACCTTTCCCTGGTACCGATGGGGTTTCCAGAGACTTAGGGCTCTCTGACAACCGTTTTAGTGTCTGCAGAATTGTCCGAAACTCAGCAGAACTCCGTCTAACGGCCAATTAAATCTCATCATCCAATTCTGAGGGTCGGTAGGAATCATTTGAGTGTCATCAGAAGTCGTCAAAACTCAACNAGTGTTTTATCGCTCGCAGTGCCGGTGCATCGCGCACGGTCGTCCGAAAAATATTTCGCGTATACCATCGCGATCCTCTATTTTCCTCCTACCTGGGAATATTATTGGTTTAAGGCATTTGTGAATTTTTCTCCGAAGGAGTATTTTTCACAGATACCTTCGACCCGTTTCTACGCTCTTGTGTCTGTCGAAAATCGTTCTGCTCGCGATTTCGTTTTTTCCCAACCATTCCAATGGGGTCGTGGGACTATCCTAAGGTATTTGAGACCTTTCCCTGGTACCGATGGGGTTTCCAGAGACTTAGGGCTCTCTGACAACCGTTTTAGTGTCTGCAGAATTGTCCGAAACTCAGCAGAACTCCGTCTAACGGCCAATTAAATCTCATCATCCAATTCTGAGGGTCAGTAGGAATCATTTGAGTGTCATCAGAAGTCGTCAAAACTCAACCGAATAATTCCTACATACTTCCACACATTTACTCTTACCCAAGGTTCTATGAGCAGTTATCCGACAAAATTCTTACTAAGGAAAAAGCGGGATGTTACACCCAGGGTTGTGGTCGTGGGAGAATTTGTCCTCTACCCCTGTTGGGGAACTGTGTAACATCCCACTTTTCCCTTAGTAGGGTTTTTATAGGAGAACAATCAGTAGGAACTTTTCTGTCAAGATTTTCAAAAATTTGATGACACTCAAATGACTCTTCTTGATCCTTGGAAGTGGATTGAGAAATTAAACCGTCGGAAAAACGGAGTCCCGCTTAGTTTCGGACAATTCCGCAGACACTAGAACAACCCCGTTTGGCCCCGTTTAGCTAGTAGATCAGAGCAGTGGGCCCCAGTTTTAGGAAATCCTACCTTATATAGGGAAAGACCACAAAATCCCTAGAGTAACCCCAAACCCTTGCTAGGAAGCTTTGGCGATCACTGAAACGCCAGCGGAACGGTCCCGTTCGGACACCGGTGAGAGATAACGGGCAAAGGTATCTGTGAAAATACTCCTCCGGAGAAAAATTCACAAACACTTTCTAATAGTGATACTCTTAGGTAGAGGGAAATTAGAGGATCACGACAGTACGAGCGAAATATTTTTCGGACGACCGTGCGCGACGTACCAGCACTGCGAGTGATAAAACACGAGCGAACCGGAACCGAGGAAAAGTCAAAATTCCAATTCCCACGTGATCCAATCTGATTGCCAAGGGAAATTAATTTAAAATTTAAAACACTATTCATGATGTGACACTTGTATTATCTTTTAATTTAATTAATTTTTAAAGAAAATGAAAAGGGCAAAATTGTAATTATGCATAGGGGCAAAAAGGTAATTCTAAGGGGAAGCTTCTTGGCTATAAATAGCACCCCATAACCAGAAAATTTGCAAGAAATTCCTCACCTAGCCGAAACTCTGCCCGTGTGCTCCGCGGTTACTCCGCAGAAACTCCGCTAGAAAGCTTGGATCGTGCCCAAAGCTTGGAGGACGACTCCCCCACTTTTCTTCCACCACTGGACAGCCCCCAAGAAGTGGGTAATCCTAATCTTACTCACCTCTTTGGTGGTTGTACGTGCTTATGTGTGTGTGTATGTGTTTGTGATTATGTAGGCTTAAGTAGTTTAGAACACATGCTAGGAATTGATGATGATTCTGAAGGGTCCTGTGACCTGGACTAGATAGGATTTTTGATGATTGGAATATGTATAAAAATCTCAAGAAGAATCCATGAGAAAAAGGGGAAGGAAAGCAAGAAAAACAAAGGTGCAGTTTTCAGTTTCGCCCAAGTATCGCTGAGCGGCCTCATGAACCGCTGAGCGGAATCATGAACCGCTGAGCGGGAACTGGGAATCGCTTAGCGAAGGGAACTAAATATGTTTTTGGACACGTGGACTCTAGGGCGCTGAGCGGCCATGCGACCCGCTGAGCGGCTTGAAGGTCACATGGACTTGGGATGGAAAATATTTTGAAAATCGGGCTCAGGCTGCTGAGCGAACCAAAGGTCCCGCTGAGCGGTCTGAGACGTGAAGTGCTCATGGAAATTGTCTTGAGGCACATAGTCCAATAATCGATAATATAACTGTACAGAAGTAGAGGTACAAAGAAGCTTATAATTAAAATGGGCACGGTTATAAGTGGACACGCACCGAAGCTTAGTATGTGATTTATGTGATGATATATTTATGAGTTTGAGCAAGCATGCATCATGAGGATAGATCACTAGAAGTTATTGTCTAATGAATGAGTAATGAATGAAGATGAGAATGCAATGTAGGAACAAGAGCATGATGAGAAAAGATAAATGTGCGTATGAGAGAAAAGAATGATGATACACATGGCACATGATAGCAAGAAATGAACGGATTATGATGTGATGAGTATGTGTATG
This sequence comes from Nissolia schottii, assembly GCA_003254905.1. Taxonomy (NCBI): domain Eukaryota; kingdom Viridiplantae; phylum Streptophyta; class Magnoliopsida; order Fabales; family Fabaceae; genus Nissolia; species Nissolia schottii. Next base: position 17,576 of record QANU01098901.1, read on the forward strand.
CTATGGTCCGCTTCTGGCTTAGCCAAGAGGAAAATTAGAGGATCGCAACGGTATAAGCAGAATATTTTTCGGACGACCATGCGCGACGTACCGGGACTGCGAACGATCAAAAATGAGCAAAACGGGACCGGGGTGGGGCCCAATCTGATTCAGCACGTGGGGGAGGCAGATTTATCAAGAAAAATAATTAAAAATGCCTTGATGTAACTTGATTTGACCTTAGTATTATCCAAACTAATTAAATAATTAGAAAAATAAATAAAAGGGCATTTTGGTAATTTTGGGGTGAAGGGCAAAATGGTAAAAGGGGCATCAGCCCTTGGGCTATAAATACCCCCCCAAAACCGAAAATGAAGAGAAAAATTAGAAACCTTGTCAGAACTGTGTTCGTTTGCCGATCGACTGCCATTCTGTCAAACTGGAGACCTAAACACCACCTGCCCTAAGCCCAGTTCACTTCCTCCAAGAACCCCCTAACCCTAGACCACGAAAATCACTCCAAAAACCTAAGGAAAGCTACAGCAAATTCGGTCAAGAGGAGCTAGGAGGCAGCCAAGCAAGCTAAGAGCAAGCAGGAACCATCGGAACCGGGGTAACGGTGGGTAAACCTGGCGTAACCACTGTCTATGTGGTCTAGGATGTTTGATGATATTCATGTGATATGTATGCTAGGATAGATTAGGTTCTTGCTAGGTTGATTTGCTTGGATGAATGATTATGGAAGTTTTGTGAATATGTGCTGTATGTGTCAGATATGCTATATGCTTTGTGACTAGACGGTTAGGAAAAGATGAACTTGATTTTTTTGGAAGCTTGGAAAATATGTTTATGGCTGTTAGAAATTGGCTAGAAATGATGAAAAAAAATGCTCTAAAGATTGTTCTTGAGAAACCTTGTAGAACATGGGAAATTGTAAGAATTAGGAGCTGAAATTCGTCAGGGTGCACTGAGCGGTCTGACGAAGTCCAGAACTCCCTTTTTCGAAAATTATCATTTTTATGTGTACGAAAACCTTTCTTGAAACATAATTTTTATACTGCTTGCAATTATCCATGGATCTACTGATTTTACTAAGGTATGGTAAATATTATGAACTAAGGATTTATGTTCAAGGCTTGCTAAGGTATGATAAATGTTATGAACTAAGGATTTATGTTTAAGGCATATGAACTATGACTTGAATGAACTGTATTGATGAACTATATTGATGAATGTGCTATGTGATTATGTGTCATGGAAATGGTTTTACAAAAGGAAATGAAAGGAAAGGAAAAAGGAAAAAGGAAAAGAAAGGAAAGGAAAGGAAAGGAAAAGGAATAGGGCATGACGTCACTAAGTCCCAAAAAGGAAAAGGAAAGAAAGGAAAAAGGAATCTTTTCCTAGCTGTGCCACTAGCCGGCAGGAAAGGCAAGCTGAACCCTGGGCATGCCTTGTCCCTAGCATAAGGACGGGGTAGAGTCCCCTGCCATCCCTAGCATAAGGATGGATTCTCCTATCGTGAGCTACTGAGGTTTAGCACGGCCTAGTCCTCACGGTACTGAGACACTAAGGAAGCCTGTCGTAGTAGGCCACCGTTACGGAGGGTTTGAGCTTGAAGTATGTGCTCTAAGTGATATAACTGTACATAAGTGGAGGTACGAAGAAGCTTATAATTAAAATGGGCACGGTTATAAGTGGACGCGCACTGAAGCTTATTATGTGATTATGTGACTATGTGAAATATATGATTATGTGTGACTTAGGAAGTAAGATAGAGAACAGATGACTTAGTAATGAAGAATAGGTTCCCCAGTCACCTAGTAAATTAGATAAAGCTGCTCAGGCTTAGTATGGATTTTAATATAAGGTAGGGACATAGTATAAATGTGACACTTAGAGACCCCCTGAGCGGCGGAATCATAATTGAGTGTAATACAAGTAGCGAGACCAGAGGTAACCCACTGAGAACCCAGTGTTCTCATCCCCCACTCCTTTATGGTTCTAGGTGAGCACACTGAGGATAGAGAAGACGTCATAGCCGGGCAGGCAACACGAGGGACGAGGAGAGGAGCTACAGGAGAAGGAACCCTCCCAAGGGAAGACAGCTGAAGATCAGACGATTAGCTAGTAGATGATATATGTGTATTTGTACTTCTATGTGATATTTGTACTTAATATTTATAATACTAACTATGTATTTGCTTATGAATGTATGAAGGACCATTGTTTATTATCTTGGCGGGTACTAATGATATCTTCATTTATCGTAAGCATGCTATGTCTCTGCTCGCAATGTATGCTCTAACGCGATAAGGCTCCTAATTTACTCTATGTGACGTATAAAGAAAGTTTAAATTTGGTCCATATTTTGGGTAGCAATATTTTAAAAGTATAAATGAGACTAAGTATTATCCCCACCAAAGAAGATAACAACCTGGCAAGCAAGTTTGCGACTTAAGCGTAAGCTAGCGAGCTAGGGTGTTACAAGGGGTGCTATAAACTGAGCCTAGAAAGACCCTCTTTATCGCTGTGCCTGGGAAGATCACCCCTATTCTTCCATTCTCCTCTTGTTCCTTGCATTCTTGGCTTTGGTCAAGTTCTTGGCCGATTCCTCTAGCGTCATACACTTGCTGACCAAGAGAGCGTAGTCTTGGATATCCCAATGATTGATGGCCATCTGAAGTTCCTCCTTCAAACCCCTTTGAAACTTCCCACATTTCCATGCCTCATCGGGGTGCAGCTTGTAACACCCCTACTCTCAGCCTACGCTATAGTCGTAACACTGATAATAGGGTTGTTATCTGCTTGGTTGGGGTTACTTTTAGCCTCTACTTTTAGCTTGGGAAATATTTCTTACTCGAAAATACGGACCGTTTTGAAATTTTCCTCACATCCTTACTAGTTTACAAATTTAGAGCCATACACGTCAATGAATTATACATAGATCCAAGCGATAGAGTCCTGTCAGACTTAGGTGTTACTATCCTAAGAAATAGATCTCCATAACATTTTATAACATACATATATGTACAATCAATTGGTCCATAATACAACTGCACAGTTAAATAATAATATACTTTACATTTATCACACTTAGTCGCTAACGGTCTGACTAGACCGTATGACTGTACACAATACATGTCGCTAATCCTTGCTCAGCTTGCTTGTCGAACGGTGGCACTGGCTGCTGGTAACACCCTAGCTAGCTGCTTACGTGTATATAGCAAACAATGCTTACTAGGTTGTTATCTGCTTTGGTTGGGGTTACTCTTAGCCCCTTGTTTTACATTGAAAATATTTCTTACTTGAAAATATGGACCGTTTTGAAACTTTTTCTTTCTATACATATGTTAGAAAATATGAGCCGTGCGCCAGATAGAATTTATAATGCAAGCGTTAAAATTTTATACTACACGAGTAATTGCTCCACTATAACAACATCAAACAATAAGCAAACAAGTGGTCCATAACATATCATCACCAACATTTACATAGATATTATCTTAAATAATACATATGCATAAGTTCTCATAAAAGTACACTACATGGGTTGTAACATCCTTAGCCTAGTTCTTGTTATTCTATTCCTTGATACATCGTCTTCAAGGCCGCCGTTGCGTACATCAAGCTGAAGTCCTGCCTTGCTCACCTAGAACCATAAAGGAGCGGGTATGAGAACTTTATGTTCTCAGTGGGAAACCTTGGTTGTCGTAACTCATTTTTAATCTCATTTATGATTCTGCCGCTCAGGGATCTCTATATGCTACAGTTATACTACATTCTTACCAGTTATTAATATTCAACCTGGTCCTGAGCAGCTACCTACCTTACTAGGTGACTGAGTGAATCTCTCATTTCTTATCTAGGTCATCTGTTTTCTATTCTAATTCCTGAATCATCTATGCAGCTAAAGCACATATCATCATATTCATATAACATATACAGTTAAATCACATATCATCATCTTCATGTATTACTATCATCATATACGTGTATCATATAGACATATCATATTCACATCGAACATGTAGAAGGCTTGAGGAAATCCACTTGTCATAGGGCAGCGTCCTCCATATCATATTAAGTGCAATGAGGAAATCCACTTGCCATATAACAGCGTCCTCCATGTCATATTGTGGGTTGAGGAAATCCACTTGTCATAGGGCAGCGTCCTCCATATCATATTAAGTGCAATGAGGAAATCCACTTGCCATATGACAGCGTCCTCCATGTCATTGAGGAAATCCACTCGCCCGAGGGCGGCGTCTTCCGTATCATATTTTGAGGAAATCCACTCGCCCTATGGCGGCGTCCTCCGTATCATATTCTTGTCATATCATATCATATTGTCATGCACATCAAGCATGTCTTAGTGTCATGTAAAAATCATATAAATAGCAATTATACTCAATATTTCATGTTGTCATCTTCATCATATTCATTGAAAGATCATCATCATATACTCTAACATATAGCACCTCATTATCATAAGCATCTAACATACTTCGTATCACACAATCATCATCATATAGCATTAGTATATAATTTCCTACCATCATAAACATTTAACACGTTATACCATATAACTCATAACATCGTTCACATAATATTACTAACTTCACATAACTCATGGATACCAATCATGCACTGTCACTAACTTTACCAATCTCATAACATCAAATCCATCATATATAAGAAACATAATCTCATACTAAACCTTTCTTGAGCATAATAAACATAAATCTAGCAACTAGCAAAACAGACGTCTGGTTTCTGTCAGAAAATAGCAATCATAATTCGGAGAGGTCCAAGACCTTACCCCAAGGTTCTTGATAGTCCTAAGATCATTTTTCATACTTAAAAATTCAGATTTCAATCCTAACTTCACGAAATTGCTATTTTGCCCTTTTTTCCAAAACTGCTGTTTTGCCCCTGTAAACGCCCTGTTTTCTTTAGAATTTTAGTTCTCAAAAACCCAATGGACTCAAGACTTGCCCTTAAGGTTTTTGATATTTATAAACCCATATTTCCTGAAAACAAACCCAGTTTTTCAGTCCCAAGATGTGAAATTCCCGTTTTGCCCTTTTTCCATAAAAACCCTGTTTTCTGCCTGCTTGCTGAGAAATTCATCGGGGACTCCAAAAATCATAAACTTGACATCCCCACTCAAAATTTCGTGTAGAATCCAAAAATNTATAAAACTTGACATCCCCACTCAAAATTTCGTGTAGAACTAAAAAATCACCTTAGTTTTTCATGATAAAAATCCCAGCATACATTTCCTCTCAAAACGTGCCATATGCCTATTTCAGTCTTAAGCTTTCGTAAATTCTGACAGAATCACAGACAGCCCAACAGATCCAGACAAACATCAAAACATATATACATCAAAGTTCTATAAACATCATCCTAACCACATGTATTTTTAACATAAAACACAGCTCAACACATCTTAAATCACATAGACAGTGATTATGTCGGTTTACCCACGTTTATGCACTTGCTGCAGCCAGTTTGTGCAAAATCCCACCTTGCTTGATTATACCCAAGATCTTAACCTTAGAATAGATGTATAAGAGAGTCCTTCAAGATGCTAGAAGAATTTGTGAGGTTAGGGTTTAGGAAGCTTAAGTTAGGTCTTGTGAGGAAAAGTCTCCGGGTTAGGGTTTTTGGACAGTAAAACGACTGAATGTGAAATTGGACAGAGTTTGGCCAAGGTTTCCAATTTTTTCTCCTCAAAATTCTGATCTTGGGAGGTATTTATAGGCCTTGGGACGAATTTTGCCTTCCCAAAATGCCCTTGGGCATAATTTACCAAAATACCCTTGCTTATGTCATGCATGACCTAAGCACCACCATGAGTCATCTTTGACTCTTTGACTAGGCCATTTGGCCCCCTCCATAACCGTGCAAGGCTTTGTGTCTTGGCCACTTTTTGTGGCCAAGAATTAACGGGCTCCGGCAGATCAATTTTGATTAGGTTTTTGGCATTTTCGGTCCCGGTACTTCGCGTATGGCTGTTCTAAAAATATTCTGATCACGTCCTTGTGATCTCCTAATTTTTTTCAAGTAATATTCTACGGTCACTTAGGCATTTATGAATGCTCATCTGTAGCCATACCCTTTTTCGGATACTTTAGACGCACGGTTGTGTGCAAAAGGCAGAAAGAGTTCGTTCTAGTGTCTGTAGAATTTTGAGAAAATGTGCAAAAATATTTCTACAGATAATTTTCATCCTAAGAGTTTATGATTCTAATGGCTCAACTGAAATTAGAAATATTTTGGACAATTATCTAGCGAAATTCTGCTAAGGAGAAAGCGGGATGTTACACTGCTCCTCGACGATGTCTCAGGGCTTCTGCTATAGTAGAAGTGTTTGTCCTCGTTCCAAGGTAGGATCTGGTTGTCGCAGCGTGTCATTGGTTCCTACCTGGAATCATAACGAAGTGGGGGTGAGAACATTACGTCCTCAGTGGGGTCCTTCGGGAATACCTACTCGTTTTACTTCAATTATGATTCTGCCGCTCAGGGGGTCTCTAAGTGTCGACTCATACTAATACCCCTACTGATTATTATCCATACTAGGCCTGAGCAACTTTATCTAATTACTAGGTGATCGGGGAAATCTAATCTTTCTTACTAAGTTCTCGTGCTTTCTATCCTTGACCGTTCTGACACTACTACACATATACGTATGCCCGGTGACCTTGCCCCATGCGTTCCTTATGAGCATGGTGACATGGTCGAGACATAACGACGCTTTCATCACATAGGTATGTATGCAAGGTGATCGTGTCCCATGCGTTCCTTATGAGCCTGGTGACGTGATCGAGCCCTATGCGTTCCTTATGAGCATGGTGACGTACACAATGCNCCTGCTCTTGTGCACTATGCATGAACTTTAACATTTTAAGTATCTGGTACCATATACTTTCTTTCTCTTACGCATGCCGGCTCACCCGGGTTAGCGTCTTTTCATTCATCATATCTCATCATCACATGCACTTTATCTTTCTATACTCTTCTGGTTCTTACGTTCATTCTTATCTTCATTCATTAGCTTTGGTCATAACATAGCTTCTAGTGATCTACCCTCATGATGCATACAAGACTCAATACTCATGTTCTTGTTCTTGGCACCCTTAGGTGGCTTACAATAATACAGATAAACATATCACATACACTTCTACTGCTAGGTGCTTGTTGGAATATATGTGGACCTCGGAACTCCATTACGGAAACCACCCAGCAACTTCAGGGAACCTCCGCGGAACCCACTAAGCAACTCTCCATGGGATCACTCAACCCTTCCAAGGGATCACCGCGGAACCCACCTGGCACTGCTGCTGGCGCCAGTCAGAAACTTCAAGGACCCGCTCAGCCGCTCTAGGATACCTCCGCAGAACCCGCGCGGTCACCACTACTGGTACTCACTCGGTCTACTCTCCAGGGTCACTCATCACTCCAGAAGACCTCCGCGGAACACACTCAACACCACTCCTGGTGCCCACTCAACACTCTTCACGTAACCCTCTTAGCTCACCAGGGATCCTCCGCGGAACCCACTCAACACCATTTCTGGTGCCCACTCAGAAACTTAGGGAACCACTCGGCAAGGCCAGGGTTCCACCGCGGAACCCTCTCAGTACCACTCCGGGTATCCACTCAGGAACTTCTGAACCCATTCAACACTCTGGGGGTAACCTACGTAGAACCCTACTACATCACCACTACTAGTGTTCACTCGGCACACTCTCCAAGAAACTACTCAGCCACTCTAGCGAACCACTCTATCACTTTGGGGGACTTCCGTGGAACCCCACTCAGAACTATCTAGGGACCTACTCATCCGCTCTAGGGGACCTCCGTGGAACCCCACTCAGCACCATTCCTAATGCCCACTCCACTCTTCACCGAGTTCTCTTAGCACTCCAGGATACTCCGCGGACCCCTACTCAGCACCATTCCTGGTGCCGCTCAACAACTCTTCACGTAACCTCTCAGCACTCTAGGATCCTCCGTGGACCCCTACTCAGCACTACTCCTGTTCACTCAGTGCACTCTCTAGGGAATTACCCCACTACTTCAGGAGTTATCCGCGGAACACCATCAGCCACCACTACTGACCCGCTCTTCAACTCTAGACCCATCTCAGTCCCCTCTTTTGCGGAAAACTCGGCGCCCAGCTCCTGGCTTATTTTCTCTCGTTCTCCTACCCTCATCCCATGTTCACACCACATATTCCAACAATACACGAGCAACAACAGGACGTTCAAAAATCATGAAATAACATAAATGTATTCAACATGCAACAGTAACATTTATCCTCATAGCATTTATAATTCTTCCTACTCAAAAATACACACATAAACATACAAATAAACATCCCATAGACAGGGGTGATCGGACTACCCACCTGTAGAAAGCTTGGTGGTGGTGGTGAAGGGAGTTTTGAGTGGAGTCCTACAATCCTTGTTGCCTTCCAAAGCTTGAGCTCCTCCTTTCTCCAAGATGGACATCTTTGAGCAAGGTGGAGGATGATGAGGTTGTTCCTCTTTCTTTTTGGTGAAAGAAAATCAAACTAAAATGAAGACACTTGAGGGCTGTGATTTTCGGTTTTGTGGAAGGTGGAAGGAGAGGGAAATGTGCTTAAACTCTTGAAGGTTTGGGAGGTGTTCTTGAGGTTTGGCTTGGTGTGTTTTGGAGAAGGTAAGAAATGATATTTTGCTTGGAGTTTTGGAAGAGGATATCTCGATTTTGGGGAGGCTGATGGTGAGGTAAATTAATTGAATAAATTGGATGAATAGTAGAAAGCATGGGCATGGGTATGGCTAAGTGATGGGATTTTAGCTTAGGGTGTAAGACAAGTAAGGTGGTGGAAGCATGATTTAGGGGATTATTTTTGGACAAAAATCCCAGCTCTAGACCGTGCAGCCCTTCAGCTCTAGCTGCTGAAATTTCATTTTCTCTCGGTCCCGGTTCGCTCATGTTTTATCGCTTGCAGTATCGGTGCGTCGCGCACGGTCGTCCAAAAAATATTCCGTTTACACCGTCGCGATCCTCTAATTACCCCCTACCTAAGGGTATTAATATTTAAAGATGTTTGTGAATTTTTCTCCGGAGGAGTATTTTCACAGACACCTTTTATACGTCAGAAAATTCCATCGGCAAACAGCGGCTGTTCGATCGTCTGCCAGAACTTCCTACCGCGACCCGTCTTATTTCCTTAGGGATATTCTACCTATTAATTTCCCCTTTTAATTCCCTAATCATAATTAGCAAATTAATTAAATATTTATGTTTACGATTATTTCCCTAAGGAAAAATCGGGATGTTCGCAGTCCCGGTACTTTACGTACGGCTGTCCTGGAAATATTCCGGACATATCCTTGCGAGTTACTAATTTTCTCTTATTAGTAGCTGAGTCCGATGGAGATATTCGGGAAATTATTATTTTATTAGTGAATTTTACGAGTACTTTCGGTATTAGGAAAATTCCCGATTGGTCCGAAAATCGTCCTAAGTCTCGGAAAAATTCGCGGGGTCATGACACCATAGTTTTGACTATGATTCTTATGAATTAAAGGTAATAATTTAATTTTCTTACCTCCCTAATTTACCTATAATTATCTATTACACTAATTATCCATACAGTGAAAAAGTGGGATGTTACACAGCTGATAAGTGGTGGAATAACGACACAACCTCTCGAAAACCGATGTATATTCAGCAATTGTCATATCTCCCTGCTGCAAAGCTAGAAACTCGGCTTCCTTCAGATCCCTCAGCCCTTTGGGGAAGTACTTGTTCAGAAGGGCCGTGGTGAATCGCTCCCAGGTGACGGGATTTTCCTGCTGCTCCAGAAGAGGCCTAGCGGAGTTCCACCACGTTCTGGCGGCACCTCGTAACTTCCTTGTCGTAAAGCGAGCTTTCTGTGCCTCGGTACAGAGAACGTCCTCAAAGACCTGCTCCATCTCCGCTATCCTGTTGTGGAGGAGTTCTGGATCCATCAGCACTTCAATGATCGGAGGGTTAGCTCTTCCGAATTCCGCGAACTTCCTAGCTTCCGATCCTTCAGCTGTTGGGGCAGGGTTGCGATGGGCGGTGGCAGCTGCCATTTGAGTGGTGGCTTCGGCTTGAGCTTGGGTAGCTTGGGCCTGAGCCTGAGTAACCTATGCCATCTCTCTAAGAATCTCAGCAAAGTCTGGTGCTTCCACCGTACGCTGTGTATAGTTTCTCCTAGGAGGCATGGCTGTTCTACGGTAGTTGCACACATCCCGAGTTGATCAGGCTCAAGAAAAGCAAGCACACATATCTCAGCACATACAACTTAGCAGAATATACACCGTAATTCATGCCCAGAAGCATAGTGTAGCTCAGTCCATGGCTCACGTAGGACCAAACCACTCTGATACCAACTGCTACACCTTAGCTAACTGCCTATGCTCGAGTCATAAGCAATGCTCACTAGGTTGTCAATCATCTGGTAGGAATACTTATAGTCCTTCACTACTTTTGGAAAATACAAGGCTAGAGAAAATATGGACCATTTCAAAACTTTTCTACTTATTACATATTCATAAAATATGAGCCGCGTGTGAGTCAAACATATCATACAAACGATAAAGCGCGATCAGGCGTGGTCGAATCTTCCATGGCATTGATAAGCATTGTTAAGCATAACTAGCAGTTATATACACAAACTTGGTCCATCACACATAGTTACATCTATAGTACGGTAATAGAATAGCTTATACACAAATACCATACATATACATGTCCAAAATACATATCCCAAAATGAAACTAAGTTATCGAGTCCTCAAGCTAGGTCCTAGGTCAGGTCTGCCTTCGGCTCCTCACAGCTGCACGGGTGGCTCTCCATAGGGCTCCTCATACTCTGCATAGTCCTCGTCCGCTCCTGGAAGCATAAGCGAGTGGGGGTAAGAACTTGCGTCCTCAGAGGTTTACCTTAGCGTCGGGGTGCCTTTTTAACTCCCTTATGAACCAGGCCGCTCAGGAGGTCTCTAGGTTTACATGCATACTAAGATCCTACTTATTATTATCTTGCCTGGTGTCCTGAACAGCTTTATCTATATTACTAGGTGACTGGGGATCTAATTTTTCTTATCTAGGTTCTCGCGCTTTCTATCCTTGACCATCGTAACATAACCACATATACATGTATGCAAGGTGATCGTGTCTCATGCGTTCCCTTCGAGCATGGTGACGTGATCGAGCCCCATGCGTTCCCTTCGAGCATGGTGACGTGCAACACTGCCTGCATTCCCTTCGAGCCTACTATTGCACACTATGCATGAGCTTGACATCATTTCTTTGCTGGGGTTCCATACACTCAGGCCGCCTTCCTTTGGGCTAAGCCATAAGTGGACTAAAATTATCATTCTTTCATAACCTTATCATATGCACTTTTATCTTTTCATCGTACTCTTGTTCCTACCTTTCGTTATCATCTTCATTTATTAAACATTCATGGCATGATAACTTCTAGTGATCTATCCTCATGATGCATGCTTCCTTGTACCACAACAGACATATCTTTGCTCATTGGATCCCTTGGAACCATTAAAGTCTCAAGTCTGTCAGGTTTCATTCGAATGCCTAGCCTTGCATTCGAATGAAATCCCTACGAGTTCTTTCATTCGACTGAAATAGGTTTTCATTTGATTGAAATCTTCATCATTCCTTCATTCGAATACTAGGGGATTCATTCGATTGACATCCAGAGATTTTCTTTCATTCGACTGCATGGGAATTCCATCGAATGAAAGCTCATTTTGGCTTTCATTCGACTGAAAACCTCACGTGTTCGAATGAAAGCTGAAAAATCACTTCCCCGAGACTTCAGTTCTCAATTTTCCACTGAAAACTATTGTTCCTAGGGTTCCAATCAATACAGTTATACATTTCATTCATCAAAATTCTCCAAAACCCTTTTCACCCTGATTTTCCCAAAAATACTACTTAACATTTTTATAGTCAAAAATACAAAATAACACATATACAGTTAAAGATTCAACCACATAGACAGTGGGCTTAGGGTTACCCACTTCCTATGTGCGTTCTGGTCAGTTGTTCGTGATGAGGGAATTATTCTCGTCACTTTGGTGTGCTCTTCCTATTTTTCCTAAGCTCAGTAGCGTAACCGCGATGCGCTGGAACGATACCGGCAGAGTAACTTTTCTAAACTTTCACTCTTCCTTTTCTCTGAAGTAAATTGCGGGGCCTTTATAGGCAGGGCATTCGACCCCCTTGGTCCCTGTGCCTCCTCTATTCTTTCTTTCCCCTTTTCTTTTCTTATATTTATATATTATTATTTATTAATTCCATTAATTAAACCTATAATATTATATTATCATTCTATGAAAATACCGCGTGCACACGGACATCCTAAAAATGTTCCGAGCACATATCCGCGACGCACTAAATTCCCCGGCCAGAATAACCGCCTTTTACATGCTTTTAACTATGCAAGAAAAATAAGGTTTGAACGAAATTCTCATAAGGGAAAGTTCGGGATGTTACATTCCATCCCTCTTACAAAAATTTCGTCCTCGAAATTTCATACCTTTGAATAGCTCGGGGTAGGCGGCCTTCATGTCCGTCTCCAGTTCCCAAGTTTGTTCTTCCACTTTCCCGTTCTCCCAGATCACGCGCACCATTGAAATTTCCCTATTACGCGTCTTTCTCGTCTTGCGATGGACTATCTTCTGCGACATCAACGGCAATACAAGGTCTTCTCTCAGGACGATCTTCTCCGGCTCTAGTACATGATCTGGAGAGGCATACTACTTCCTCAACTGGGATACATGGAAAAATGTATGGACGTTCTCCAGATTCTGCGGGAAAGCTATTCGGTATGCCACTGGTCTGACGCGCTCCAAGATCTGAAAGGGTCCAATAAATCGGGGGCTTAGCTTCTTGACTTTCATGGCCCTTCCAATGCCTGTGGTCGGGGTAACCTTCAAGAAGACAGTCTCCCTCCTGAAATTCTAGCGGCCTCCTCCGTACATCGGCGTAGCTCTTCTGACGACTCTGCGCAGTGAGGATCTGTTGCCTGATCCGTTGAATACACTCCTCCACCTCTTGGATTTCTTCTAGCCCTAAGTATCTGTATTCACGGCTATCATTCCAGCATAAGGGCGATGGGCATTTTCGGCCATAGAGTGCTTCGAAAGAGGCCATGCCTATACTGACATGGTGACTGTTGTTGTAAGAGAACTTTGCTAACAAACAACATCTCGTCCCAGCTTCTGGGTAAATCGAGCTCGCATGCCCTCACCATGTCCTCTATCGTCTGTATTGTCCTCTCACTCTGTTTATCGGTTTGGGGGTGATATTCCATGCTCAACAGTAACTAGGTCCCATATGCTTTCTAGAAAGCCGTCTAGAATCGGGATGTAAATCGCGGATCCCTATCCGATATGATGAAAGAGGGTATGTTGTGCAATCTGGTTACTTCCAAGGGGTAATTCATTTTTACCGGAAGAAAATAAGCAGACTTGGTGAGTCTGTCAATAACCACCCAAATGGCATCTACTCCTTTTGCGGTGCGTGGTAATCCTGACATGAAGGCCATGGATATGTCGTCCCACTTCCACTCAGGTATTTCAGGAGGATTTAACAGTCCTGGGCTTTCGGTGTTCTGATAAGTGCCCAATTTACACAGAATTGACAGATTAAAATGGCACTTATCTGTTCTATTTTTTAACAAATTATCTAATTAAGTTCCCATATTTTGTAGGATTTCTAATATATTTTGAAGATGGATGCAAGTAGCCTAATTAAAGAATAATCCCATGAAGAAAGGAAGAAAAGGGCAGAATTGGAAAAGAGCTTAAAAGAGAAGATTCTGGACGAGGCACCGCTCAGCGAGAAACTACACGTCACTCAGCGCTCAAGAGCAAAATCGCTCAGCAGTATAACACTTATCGCTCAGCGAACTTAGGTCGGCAAGTAACTTGCACCGGCGCAATAAATGCGCCAGCTGGAGCCAGCCTGGCGCCGCCATCCATGTCAGCGCCGCCCTGCAAAAGCTGCCGGAGCATTTAATGAAGACGTGTAAAGTACAATCGCTCAGTGATAGTGCGCCGCCACCCAGCGATTCAGAGCTTATCGCTCAGCTATGGTACCAAAACCGCTGAGTGATAGACCCCAAATTTTGCCTATAAATAGGGAGGCCAAGACCACTTCGAATCCATCCTCTTCCACCCCCCAAAACACCATTCTTGCTCCATTTTCTTGTA
>QANU01098946.1:5221-66299 GCA_003254905.1 Nissolia schottii
AACATAAATATTCAGGAGATGACACACACAACAACATAAATACTGAAGATACCAACGAGTCCCATAGTACTGAGCATCACAGGAAGCAAGTATGTGACGAAAATGCCTCTAATCCAAAACACTAAAGTACAGATAGCGATGCAGAGGTCACGCGCCCTAGTGAAAAAGATCTCTGAGAAAATGATAAAATACATACGATGGATTAGGAACGAAACACGATTGCATGCGCAGCTGTAAAATATAAAAAAAAAAAACCTGCCTGTGGTAAACTCGCGAGTTTACCTCGATTTTACCCGATTTTATACGAGTTTACCCGAGTTTACCCGATTTTACCCAGAAACGAGTTTACATGCGAGTTAGTTCGATTTTACTACATTAACTCGTAAACTCGTACGAGTTTACGAGTTAACTCGCGATTTTGATAACTATGCTACCAACAACTGAGTATTGAGAAATCAAACTTACAATCAAAATCCAAAAATAAATCTCAATAAATATATATATATATATATATATATATATATAATTTAGCTTTCTTCAACTAGAAAATTAGAAAATTCGAGTCAAAAGGTAAGATATGAGAGATAAACCTTCAGAAGAGAACTTTAGAGAGATTTGAAAAGCTTCAAGAAAATATGTTTAACTTTAAAACACTATTCTATACTCTAAAACTTTAGATGTATGGCTGATGTAACACCCCTAGCTAATTGCCTACGCTTGAGTCGTACGCAATGCTCACTAGGTTGTTTTCACTTGGTGGGAATACTTATAATCCTTGATTACTTTTCGAAAATACTAGGTTAAGGAAAATATGGACCATTTTAAAACTTTTCTACTTAGTGTTTATTCATAAAGAATGAGCCATGTGTGAACAAGATATATGGTACAAGCGGTAGAGCCTGGGCTTACAACTGTTAAGCATTCATTGTATAAGCATTTATATAAGCAAGCACATGGTCCATCACAGAAAATTATAACAAAGCACAGAATATAGTAATAATTTTATACATGTCATATTAAAATACATAACAGAAGGTCCGTCTCGCGTGCAACTATATTGCCTTGGAGTTTCGTTCTACAGCTCCTAGCAACTCGTACTCCGTCCTTTATTGCTCCTCGTGCAGCTCCTCGAAGCCCTCGTCTGCTCCTGGAAACATAAGCGAGTGGGGGTGAAAACGTTTCGTCCTCAGTGGGTTACCTTAGCGTAGGGATACTTCTTTAACTCACTTATGAACCAGACCGCTCAAGAGATCTCTATGTGTTCATGTATACTAACTTCCTACTGATTATTGTCTGTTGCCTAGATCCTGAGCAGCTTTATCTACTTTACTAGGTGACAGGGGATTTAATCTTTCTTATATAGGTTCTCGTGCTTCTTATCTTAACTTTCGTACTTCGTAGCGCATATACATATTCCGTCTTGAGCGTTCTCTTGACGGTACTCATAGCATATACATAATTTCATATACATACATTCATTCATCATATAGCTTATGCATGGGGGAATCTGGGATTCTCTTACGCTTCCGGCTAACTGATGAGCCAGTGTGGCGTCCTTCTTGTTACCTTCAGTCTTTTTCATCTTGAGTCCTTCCACCCTTGTAATCGTGGCCTTTTGGTTACAACCTGCTTCTAACTCCCATATTAACGACGACTAGGCAGTGCTCTAACCTGGGTGGTTGTGAACCACCAATGCAACTAGGGTCATTATCGCACATCAATAGAGATAACCATCCACCTAGTGGGATGGCTAGGGGTCGTTCTCTCAACGCAATCCGAGCGTGGACTCATACGGCATCATCATTATCATTATCATTATCATTATTTCTTAGGGGTGACGTCACCCTCATCATTTTTCCTCTCTTTCTCTCTTTCTGTCTTTCTTTTCATTTTATATCATTGACCCATTCATCTTGCTGGATTGGTGAGGGGCTTGTCTGTAGACGTGCCAAGAGAGGGATTTCCTATCATATAACTACCTACTGACTGCAGGCATACCAGACCCTTGTGGCCAGAATCCTTCTTCAGATATCATGGTTCCCTAGGGTTCAATTATGCTCTTTTTATAACATTAGGTGGTGGTCTTTAATTATCTATGGTCGTCCTAAGACATAATGACTGCCGAGTCCTCATGATGCATAATACTAAAAATATAGCACATAGAGCATAACAATTAAAAACAATGTAGGCACTATCACTCATACTACAAATATGACATCATAGTTTTGTTAGATAAATAATACTCATGTATTATTACAAATTCAGGCAACAAACAAGGCATAATATTATATAAGATTAGCAAGTTAAACTTAATCGTTTTATTATATTATTTTTGGGATACTATTATAACTGTAATTTGTTTAGGAGTTGCTGCTATACATAGTGTAATGCCAATATTGATAGTTATCTAGAATGTTGATTGAATTGTGATTATTGTGAATTTATATGTTTACTACGTTAGATACTATGTGACTAAATAGATGAATTTTACTAAAACGCAATACTTTATTTTTATTCAGCTATCGTTAGGGGAATGATTAATGCTTTATATGTACCGTAGCTTCAAGGCAAGCATATTACATATTTATTGCATTGGAAAAGTTAAACAAATTGTTGCTATTGTACATTAGTGTAACAAATATGGTGAATAAAATAACACAAAGTTTTGTCAAAGCACTGGCAATTGCAACATTTAGATTAAAATACTAAACGTGCTGATGATATAGCACATTGAGCTACATGCTGGCTTTTAAACTTATAGTATATTACTATTTCTTAATTATAAAATAATTATCATAAAACTTTTATTATTATAAACATATTTTTAACTTACGAAAATATACCAAATATTCATACAACATACTAAACATATTTTTACATAAAATCTAGTACATCATATTTTCACATAAACATACATAAAATATCATAATAAATCACATAGATAGTGGGTCTAGGATTACCCACTTCTTAAGCGTTTTCTGAGTCGGTAGAAGTGAAGAGAAAAATATCCTCTTCGCGTTGGTGTGCTCCTCCTATTTTTCCTGAGTCCGGCAGTGTAACCACAATGTGCACAACCGGAACTGAAAACTTATGAAAACTGAAGAATTTTGATGATGGATTTGGAGACAGTGAAGCCTCGGAGGCTTGGCTATTTATAGCCAAAATTTTGGCCTTAAAGTGAAAAAGAAAAAAAGAAAAAAAAAAGAATAAGGTGGCATTAAATCCATCAAACGTATTTAGTCTTTGCTGCCTTAAATGCTTCAAATGCATTTAATTTTCCTTCCTCCAGACCATTGACCACATGGGTTAATTGGCTAAAGTTTGGTTTTGAAATATTTTTAGCATGTTTGATTGCGTTTAGTAGTTAATTTCTCGTGTATGGATATTCTAAAAATATTCTAAGCACATAGCTGTGATCTACTAATTTTCCTGATCATAGTGGTATATTAGGTTAAGGTATTCGTGAATATTTCTCCGTTAGAGTATATTTTACGGATACCTTTGGGACTTGATGGGATTTTCGATTTGGCTAAAAATTGGCACGGACCATGCGGCATCCCGCAAGACCATGAAACAATTATTTCGACTGACATTTGAAAGAGATAAGTCTTGTAAATAATTTTCTCAGTCCAAATAATCATCCTTAATGTACATTTAATTAAGCGAAATTAGGTTTTAAGCGAAATCTCCACAGGGGAAGTTCGTGATGTTACAGCTGATATTTTATTTTTTGTTTTTGGTTTATATAGAGTTGAATTAGATCTAAGTAGTTCTGGAATACACCGCTTCCGCTTGTGCGAATTTTTTCAATAATTAATATATTTTTTTGGTAAATAATAAATTTTTTTATTTAATTAAGGGAAGTGGATATTGTCATTGTTAGATGTCTATATATTTCACTATTATTCTAGTATTCTTGATTATCACTATATTGTTATCTAATCTTATTATTTTCAATTTAGTTAATAATTAATTCATTTTTCAAAGTCTTTACTACTAATACAATTTTCTAATTTTTATATGATCCACTAAATATTAAAAATTAATATTTATACCTGATATATTTATTATAATTTATATTTATATATTAAATTTTTCTTGAAAATTTTCTTTATACAACAATTACCTAGACAATATACAGTAAATAAAAAGGGTAGAATTAGAAGCACTAGAAGAAAGGAAGCTATATCCCTAAAATTTAGGAATTAATGTTATCTCTAATCTATCCCCCTCATAACTTTTACAAAAGTTCCAAAATGCTAATATATATATATATATATATATATATATATATATCATTATATGATTTAATATATAAAAAAATTAAAATAAAATATTTCTACTGGTAATTCTTTAATAAAAAAACTAATTATATAAACTTAATTAAAGTTAGATACATGCATAATTTTTCTCTTGACTAATGTTCATGTCACTTGTATAATTTTGGTCATATAGACTCTCTCTTTGCATTGATTAATACAATTTCAAATCAACGTATATTGATAGCATTCTTCATAGGGACAAAAACATTCGTTTCATTTTAAAATATAAAATATGTAGATTAATATATATTTGATTTGTTACATATAGTTACTTTCAATTAAATATTGACATATTTTTTATTTTATTTGAATTAATTTTTATTAATTATATATATAATTCAATTAATTTTAATTGAAAATAAATAATATTAGGTAGTTTTATATTTTTTTCACAATAAAATTTATTGTGTAAAAAATTTTATTATTATTTTTTTATTAAAAACATTTTTTATTAGCAATTTTTTATGTCTTTAAATATAGTTTTATAAAAACGTACTTTTTTATTTCTTATTCTAAAAATAACTACTTCAGAAATTACATCCAAATGTAAAACTATTTTTTTGTTTTTATTCCTACTTTTGATTCTGCTTTTAAAAGAAGCGTAAACATATACACGTAATACTTTCAAATAATCTTCTTATATAGTTTTAATTACTAAAGTTCATGATTCTTTCTATTTATCAAAAAAAATTAAAAATTAAAAATACCATTTCAATATCCTCTTTCTTCATTTTTATTTTGAAAATTAAAAATCTTTTTTATTGAAATAAACTTTCGATATTCTCTCTCTTCATTAAAATAGTGTTCCTTTAATCTCATTCTTGGTTGGATTGAGTCAATACCAGACAAGATAATTAAGTTTAGTAATTAATAAATATAATTTGAATTAGGATATTTCAAAAAATAAAAAAGTAACAAAATAGTGTTCCTCACTCACATAGGTTATTAAACAATTGTCAAATTGAGTTGTCATCATAGCATAATTCATTTTAAAATATATGGATTTAAGACTCTGTATAAAGTTATACGAAAATTATAGGATTGACAACTTTGTAAGACAACTTTTAAACAAGCTCTCACAAAAGTAAGGGATCCACCATGATGGGGCTCAAAGTGGACCCCACACCTTATGAGAGTTGTCATCCTGGTATTACTCATAGTTATAAAACAAAACAAAACAAAAATAACAGTGTTTTAGAGTTAACGTATCTACGTGAAGCGTGTCACATCTCTCTCAGGTTCCCTTACGAAGGTTGAAGGTTTAAGGTATCTCTATCCTCAATGGCATTTTCCTTCAAAAGATTCCTTCACAGTGGACCCACACATTATGAGAGAGTTATCATCCTGGTATTACTCATAGTTATAAAAACAAAACAAAAAAAAATAGTGTTTTAGAGTTAATGTATCTATGTGAAGCTTGTCACGTCCCTCTCAAGTTCCCTTATGAAGGTTGAAGATTTAAGGTATCTCTATCCTCAAAGGCATTTTCCTTCAAAAGATTCCTTCACAGTGGACTCCACACGTTATGAGAGAGTTATCATCCTGGTACTACTCATAGTTATAAAACAAAACAAAAAAGTGTTTGAGTTAATGTGTCTACGCGGAGCTTGTCACATCTCTCAGAAGTTCCCTTGTGAAGGTTGAAGATTTAAGGTATCTCTATTCTCAAAGGCATTTTCCATCAAAAGATTTGTTTTGGTTAAAATACCTTTTTTTTTTATTCTTTCTTCAGCTATACCTGATTTTTCTATTTGGTCATCTACTTCTTTCTTTGTTCAATTTGATCCTATGCTTTTATTTGAACTATCAGTCAAGTCTTTTTACTATTGATTTTGATTGTCTATATTTTAAATCGGTAATATTTTGGCTCTTTTACCGTCAATTTAGTCTTCTACCTTTATCTAAACTATCATTGTTGAGCGTTGCTTGACCCCTAAATTCATCTACAGAAGCAGATCTTCAATTTTTTGTAAAGGTTGTAGATTTTTTGTTGGTTTTAAAATTACACTTAATTTGGCTTCACAAGACTTGAGATGAAGAAGTTATGACTTGATCTTTGCAGTATGTCCAATATATAGTTAGGGACCTAAGTTGATAGCGATTTGAAACACATGAATCTAAATTAAATGAAAATAAAAGCTAAAAGGATGAATTGAGAAATTAGGTATAGCTAAAGGATTAAAAATGTATTTTAGCCATTTGTTTTTGGATTGTAATTAGTTTGGTTTCTCACTACTCGTGTGCTGAAGCTAGACTCTAGCTAGATGGAGTTTAATGTCTTTCTTATTATTGACTTAGCTTTTTAGAATATCTAATTGAAGTATTCTAGATTTAGATTTGCAATTTAATTGGGTTAATTTTTTTAGGATTCCTTAAGAGCTTCGCCTGCAAAATGAGTAACAGAGGGAGTGCTCGGTCTCTAGAAGTTGTTGTGAGTAATTATGTCTCCGCCTCTGATGAACAATATCACAAAGGTAACTTTTTTTTTTCTCTTTTTAAATTCAAAGGTAACTTAATCTTTAACCGTTAGTAGTTTTTAATGTTATGCCTGTAGATTTTCATTCTACTTGGATCTAAGTTTTGGATTTATAATTTTTTTTTATAAAATTTTTCCTTTGTTGATCTTGTTCATGATGTAAATATGAATCTGCGTGAAAGTGGACATTTAGCTTGAGATTTTTTTATTTTTGGGTAATTTCTGAGTCCTACAAGTAGGGTTAAATATGGTGTTGGTCTGTAACAAATTTTTCTTCTAATTTTGGTTCTTTTTTTTTGGTTCATGTTGTTAGGTTATTCTATTAATTAATAATGACGTGACTTGATAGATGATTATGTCAGTCTCTCCTAATTGACAATTTACTTAGTCATGGTAGCTTTTCCGATACATTTAACTTACACATGACTTTGGACCCAAATTCACATATAACTCATTTACCAAACCCGACCTGACCCATCAAGAACCATTCATTCTCTTCCTCTCCTCCCTCCCACCAAACACTCGTTCTCTTCTTCTCCACTACCACCACCACCTCCATAATAACTTCACCGACACAATACCACCACCACCTCCCCCTTTCCCCCACAACTCACATCCCTCAACCACCACCACCAACAACACACTCAGTTAGGAAAAATATGGTATAAAAGGTGACTAAAAACTTGAATATTATAGTTTCAAGGCACAAAATAAATGGATATATTTAGAGAGATATTCACCCTTACACTTACTTGTCAATGGGTTTTTGACGAAACTCTTTCTAAATACAATGAAACTCCTATAAATATCTTGACTAACAATATCAAAAAAATTTCTTATTCTCTTTAAACTTGAAGAAAAGAACTTGTAAAATTGGTAACTTCCAAACACTCTCACAATACACAAAGTGAGTCAAATGTTTGATAGTGAGATATATTTATACTTAATGAGACGAACAACTGAACAATTACATCTCATCCAAACAGTATACAAAACATTGCAACATTGGTGAACATTGCCACCAATACGTTATGTAACTTCCCATAAACAACATAATGGTTGTAATTTTTCTTTAGAAAGCGGTGTATATTCATGAAGCCATAGAAATCCATTACAATGTCGTTTAGTCATACTGTAAGATTGTGTCTTTAACTATTACTAAATGTTTGTCATTTTTTTTAATAATTGTTGATGCACTTTATGCATAAACACCATTGCCTCTCCCCCACAACCCAGATTTCCAATCCCACAACCACTAGCTCCTCCCCCTCTCTCATCCTCTCTTCTCACCCCCGCCCCCCTCGTACACACACACATCAGGTTTAACAACATCAACCTAAACATTGCAAGGGATTATTTTTCACCAAAATCTTGTTTTCTATTGTGAATCCCATTACCCAATTCGAGTTCCTAAGGTTAAAGCTATACTCAACCCTTTGAAGAATCAAAACCTGATTTTGGCTTTGAAAGTTTCAAATTTTTCACTGACAACTCACCAATCATGATTCCTCGTCCTCACGACAACCCCATATTCCTTGCCCTCTTGTTTGGGTTGGGTCTATAGGTTTACCTCATGCCAATGCTCAGTCTCACCCTCGCCCATTGTCTCTACAGCCAAATCTAACCTCATTCAATTGCACACATAGCTCGATGGTGCAACGCCGACGAGTTATAGAAAATTCACGATGGAGGGTTCACTACAAGAAAAATTCCTTATATCGACATAATGTTTTTTATGAATATAAGGGTGTTATCAATGGTTTTCAACATTTTCTATGTATAAAATCCATCAATAGACATATTTCCCAATCTGTTAGATTGTTTGTGGCAAAGTTATTCGTCGAAGACAAGGTAGGTTAATCGAAAAAATTATTAGTTTTTTTTTTCGTCCCTTGCACATTCTATAGTATGGATCTTGTATCCATTAACATGATACATGAGCCAACTAGTGGCTTTATTGTGAGGATCCCAAGTCAAGTTCTTTAAGTCATCATCACCTATGTCATTCCATTAGTTTTGCATATACAATACATATTCAAAAGATCAAATTGATGACAAATAAAAGTAATAAAGCAAGTCACAATATTTGCTTTCAAATTAGTACATATATAATCGTTGAACCACATAGAAAATTGCTAACTAGAATAATGTTGACCAGTTTGTAACTTAAAACTTCCTATAAACATTGCATCAAAACTAATCAATATTTGATTTAATCATGAAAAGAAAAAAGTAAATGAGAAGAAAAATGATAGAATACATGAACAATGATTGCACTTCATCACAATTGAGCAAAACAACCAAAGGTGTTGCAAGCTTTTCTTATTCGTTCAACCAATAATCTTTAGTTTAGTCAACATCTCAACTAGGTTAATTAAAGATGGAAAAGGTAGACTGATTCAAGCTTTCACCTCTATCGTCATCTCGTCTGACCTTAGCTTTCACACAAGTGATATGATCCCCAAAGTAAGATGGACAAAAGTGATATATCTCCTTTGACAGGAATGCCTCACATTATGATCCCTCCACGTTAGCTCTATTTTTCATATTTTTTAACACCCTTAAGCTCCTTTCGAATTGGTACATCCACCTATATTGCCTAGACCATAAACTTGACCTTCACATGTTAAGTGTATAGGCAAGTGTTTAATCGAGTCAAAAACACCACAAGAAAATTTCCCTCTAGTGTACACAGAATAATTGGGATGTTCCTTTCCATCACTACAATAAGTCCTCAAATTTAAGGGTGGATGAACATAGGTCTATGAAGCACTAACTTAACTCAGTTAATAGCTTCAACACATGCTTAGGTAGTCCTTTAAATGCAACAGAGAGAAAATAACTGACATTCACGACTCTTCATGTCACATAACCTTCCTTGTGCAATATTGACACAAAAGTTTGAAGCATAACCATAAAAAATTTTCAACTCTTATGCCCACCGTAGGACACGTTCTTGTTTTTTTCTTTTTCAATGTGTGGCACGTCCTGGGCTTCATCCAATGTCCATTTTCCAATTCCTGTAAATTCAACTTATGGAGTCTACAATACAAAGCCAAATCCAATCTTGCCTTGTCACTGTCTTTGGTTTTGTCAAGTGTCTATAACAATGTGTATTTTGTTGTCAAACATATTTTTTCCAGCATGCATCACATCAAGACAATGATGAACCAAGTTATCTTTCCAATATGGTAAATCACAAAATATACTTCATTTTTTCCAATAATGTTGTACCATATAGCCTACAAAATTTTGAGTTTTCCCTGCATCAGTTATCATTAGCAAACATGACCACTTAGTCTCTTTAGAGGCCCTATTCTCAACTATTTTCTTCTTCTAAACCTAGTCTTATTGCACCTACTTTGGTGCTCTGGATCAAATAATATTATGTGACAATCAAACCACATCAATGCTTCATAGAAATTGGCATGCCAGTTTTCCCTACATCATCCATATAGATAACATTCAATAAGCAGGAAAGTCATTGATAGTCCACATCAATGCTATCGTCAAAGTATCCCAAAACCAAAGATTACACAAGTCAAAAATAGATAAGGGTCTTTTATGCACATTTCAAGAGGAAGATTGTAGGATGTTACAACAACAACTTGACAAGAATGAGGCTCGCTAAATTGATTGTTTGGCGTAAAACCATTAGAACAAAACCCTAACCTCACATTGTAGTGATTTGCCACAAATTTAGGATGAGCTAGTTCAAAATGTTTTCAAGCTTTGTCACGATAAGGGTGTGTCATTAGATCATCATTCCTTCTATTTTTAAAGTGTCACCTCATGTAGGGAGCTACACTCATGTATGCATTCATTTTTTTAGGAATATTCTTTTACCTCCTAGCTCGCATTTTCTTTGGTTTATACCTGACAATTTCACAAAATTCGCACTCAATTAGGGCAACGTCATCTCTATAGTATAACATACATTCATTCAAACTACAATCAACCTTAATAGATTGCAACCCAAGATTTAAATCCAGTTTTTTTGGCCCTGTAATAAGTCATCAAACCATTACTACCTCATGAACGCAATTTGTTAATCAATGCTTCCCTCTTATCAAACAAAATTTGACTCTGGTTCACCACTGACTTAATGTTCAACATCCTAACCACCTTGAAAATTTTTGAATGTACTGAACCTTCACATAAAAGCATGTTTGCTTCCTCCAACAAACAATAAAACTTCTAAGCATTTGGATTAGGAATGTCCTTGATGGACGGTTCATTATGCATTCCAAGCTCATGACCATAAATATCATTAATCATTTCTTCATAGCGATTATAAGTGTCTTCCCAGTTCATGTCACCAATACCATTGCCATGTACGTTATCCCCACCTGAACTACCTACATCATTTTGACACCTACTTCTGTGATTATTCCCATGGCATCAACTTCCTCGTGTTCAAGCCAAACCCCATAATGAGTATGGAAGTCATCCTTACACAGATGATACATAATATTCTCAATATTCAATAACAACAACATTTTTACTTAGCTTACGGGCACCTAACTCACCTTTCCCTCATAATTTGATCTACAAATTGTCCTAAATGGCAAAACACATGATGAACACCATAAATTCCATAATAAATGTTGGTTTAAATACCCATCAATTTTTGCTCAGTCCATCATACGTTGATAATTGATTTGCACGATACGTGATAGTTGAATGAAACCCCAAACCCTCATGTACAAATTAATTAACCAACATCAATCACACAAATTTGAGCAGAGTCTCTCCTTAAATTTGGAGTCTCCGCACAATTTAAATCAAACACAAGTAGCAAAACCACACCATTTAATTAATAGTCTAATCTTAGATTTGTTTTAAAAAAAAATTAGACATAGTTTCCCCTTAAATTATATAACTCCATATTTTTATAACATATTAATCAGAACAAAGTTATATAATTCAAGTCAATCAACATCTCGTATTCAATTTCAATCATTATCTCATAAATATACATAACTTACTACTCATCAAGCATTTCCTAATATCCATTCTTTAACACATCCCCTTATAACTTCACAAAACATGTAGCATCAAAACACTATTGCGTTTCATACAATTCAAACAAAGCGGAAAGTAATGTTAAACATTCTTTGCCCCAACCAATTGTACTTCTCTCTCTAATCCTACAAATCTAACCTAGAAAAGAAGGTTTTTTTTTTCTCTCAATCATAAATATAAGGATATGAATTGTACTAACCTTCAACCTAACTATAAGCTTCAAGCTCCAAAAATCATCGAATAAACAACCTAACATACATAATTTAAATTTTAAAAATGGTTAAATACTTCTAAATATAAAAATCTCATTCATATTCATTTTCTGGTGATGGCCATGGGGGCAGGATCAACAGGAGGTAAGGTTTTCAGGAGGAAAAAGAAAGGCCACATGGGGGAGGGAGAAGAGATAGAGATTTTCTTTTTTAAATTTTAGGATGATTTTTATAAAAAATAAATAAATCTTTAACCACAGGTGTATGTTATGTAGAATTATTGATTACCATGTAAACAATGTTAATATAGACAATTTTTTGATGCACCTTTAACATGGACAATTAACTACAAATCAAAACTAGAAAAAAAAATTGGACCAAAAATCGGGGAAAATATTTATTAGAAACCAATTAACAAAATTGATAATTTTTTAGGGGACTAAAAACTTATTTAAGGTTTCTTTTTCATGAATGGATTGCAATGGAGAGTAAAAACAAATTAAATTTAACACTGAAAGTGTTAAGAATAATTTATGTTAATGATTTGATTTGATTGATTTGATTTAATTATAATCTTTTAAATTGATTGTAATTTATTTTTGGCAGTTGTGTTTTGGCCGTTGAGTCTTCAGCATATAAATAGGCTCAGCCTCTTATGTAAAGAAACACATAACAACTCAGATAATACAATTGTTATTTCTCTGTTATCTATCTTTTTCCTATATTTTCTAGTGTGCCATTTATTTGTTTCTCCACGATGTTTAACAGAAAGAATATGTGAATTCTTCTAACAATATGTTTGGATTAAGGAAAACAAAGGACAAAAACATTTATATTTCACTACACATTTAAAAGAAAGAGAATGAAACTTATGATTCACTCACTCTTCTTTTCCCATCATTTACTGTTTTTCTCCATCTTAAGGACAAAATTGTTATTGTGCAGGGTAAATTATACTAACTTCTCTTGAAATTTAGTGAAAATTGTATTGACAATCTTTTATTTTAGTAAAGTGTGCTCACCTCCATTGGTGAGGGAAGATGGGCGTAATTTACCAAAATAGAGATGTATCAATGTAATTTCACTGAATTTCATGAGAAGTCACTTTAATTTATCCAATTGTTTATTTGGTAGAAAAATTATTACCCTATTTCAAAATGAAGCAGCGATGTCAAAGAGTTTCATGAGAATCTTTAGGACATGGTAGTGATTGTTATTTCTATAAAACCACTCCAACGAGCTTTGAGATCACAACATCAGGGTTTGCATTGCTGCAATGACATTTTTCTTACCTTTGAAGGAGTTATATAATGTGATTTTTTTTTTCAACTAATTTCTTATCTTGATTTTCCTTATTGTTGAAGGTGATTGTTTTTCCATTGTGCCCATCCCTAACATTGCATTGGGGTTTTCGCAACCAAGTGAAGTTATCCCCCAAGAGAAAGAAAATGAAGCAAATCCTAATCCAAAATCGAAGAATGTATGTCTTTGCATGTTTTTCATTATTTTGTTCTCTATAAGTTCAATTTAATCTTTTAATGTTGTACTTCTCATTTTACCTTTGGTTTTAATTTTTTGCTATAACACACAAGAATCTTACATATTAAATATTCTCTTTTCACAGAGCAATGGAATGATCACTATGGAGCCTAAGCAAGGCGAGGCCGCTCCTAGCTATGACCTTGTAGAATTTACAAGACGTGTTGTCTTCAAGGATCACAATGAAAAGAAAATTCTGGGTTCTGTTGCTTACTGTGATGGCAAAAAAAGAAATGTTCTATGTATCATTTCTTTAACCTTCATCACTAATTAATTAATTAATGGCTATGCACTAATTAGTGTATACATTTCTTCGTAGCTTTTTATTGTCTTTTGGTTAGTTAATACTATCATTTCTGACATTCTTATTATAGTGGTTACTCTTAATAATTTCTCTATAGTCTTGGTAAATTATGATCCTTTAAAGTTTTGATTTATTCAAGACATAGCTAATTGCACTCCTAAAATATGTTTAAGGTGATGATATTACTAATATTAGAATTAAGTTATTTAATAAAAATTATTTGGATGCAGGTTGAGTTCGATGATGGAGACGAAAAGTATGTAGAGAAAAATGAGATTTTCAAAATGTTGGCAGGTGAGAAGGAGATAATGGAGGCTGAAGCTATACAACCACCAAGGTATAATTGAAAAAAAAAAAGTTCAAATAAAAGGTTTAAATAATATATTTCAACATTTTCATAGAAATAGATGAAGATTTATAAGTTAAGATGAGACATTTTTCACTATATTTATATTAGATAACTTATAATAGTACAAAATGTCACTTTTCCTCTTATTTGTGTATACGTATGATTATACTTAATTTGTGATAGAAATCTGTACAATTGTAGTAAAAGGTCAAAGAGGATTGCTACAAAGAAAATGAAAAGATCTGCATCAGGAGAAGGATCAGCTACAACAACAAAGAAGAAAGGAAATATTTCAAACAAGAAAAAATTTAGTTCTCATGTTGCTTAGGTGTTCTTGATTAGAAGTTCTTGTGTACTTTGAGACTAAATGCCCGCTCTTGCTCTGTCTCATTCAGTTGTTGACACATGTTCAATGTGGGACAAACCATAGTTGAGTTAACCATAGTTGAGTTAACATTTATACTAGCCTGAATATTACAAAAAAAAATTTAATCTGGTTTCATTGTTTTACAACCAAAGGCTCAATACAGAAACACTTTAAGCGGACAAATGAAATTTTGAAATACCAATGGTGTGCCACCAAGTTCATTGATAGGGAGTTTTATACCCTATTTTATTATTTCATAAATGAACATTGCATCTTAAAAATGTGCAGTTTTAATGCTTAATTAATATGTTTGCATATTATCTTCTTTTGTAAGAAATTGAGATAAATGTAATTTAAGGCACCATTTTTTATCTTAGGAATCAATTTGTAGATTTTTTTGTTTCTGTTTAGTTTTTTTTATATTAATTACAAAAAAATAAATTACCTAGAGGATTAATGAAGATTTGAAAGAGATTAGAAGATGATTTGATTTGAAGAGAAGAATTGGATCATACAATACAAATTTAAAGTTGAATACAAAAATATTTGGTTAAAGATTTGCTAAGAACTTTTTTACGCTAATTTTGTTACGGATTTTGCACTATGATAAAGGTTGAATATCGATTTGTCTTCAACTACAAAGTTGTAGATTTATCACTTAGTTTTAATTGAATACTTGAATCACCTTAATTCAACATCTCTAACCAATAACAAAACTTTTTCCTCTTCGCAAAGGGATAACCCAATCTAGAATGCCATAATTGGGAAGAAACAAAATTGACAACATTATTTATAGAATTATAAAAAACTAAAGAAATATTTAAAGAAGAAATATGTTATAAACTTTGTTTAGAGGCAGCTAAAAAGGGTTGAGGCTTAAGAATGTAGAGGCCGCTAACAAGCTCACCCCTCCCAATCTTCTTCTAGCTCATGTTGTCTTTAACCAAAAACTGATTGTCGTAAAAGGTGATTCTGAACTTGGACTGTTTCAGTAATGAACTAACAGACAACAAGTTTAATTGAAATTCAGAAACATAACAGACTTCTTGTAATGTAATAGTAGAAGTAACAAGAACAATGCCAACAAATTTGACATGAATTTTGGATTTGTTAGGTAACAACCCAAACCGTTTGGGGACTGATGTTATATGAGAAAAACTGACCAAAGAATGTGAAATGTGACAGGAAGCACCAGAGTCTATTATCCAATTATGACCAGAAAAGTGTTTAGAAGAGTCATGAGTAGTGAAAATCATACCTTCCTCACCTTTAGAGTCTAGCTTCAGCACACATGAGTAGTGAGAAACCAAACTAATTACAATCCAAAAACAAATGGCTAAAATACATTTTTAGTCCTTTAGGTATACCTAATTTCTCAATTCATCCTTTCAGCTTTTATTTTCATTTAATTTAGTTTCATGCGTTTCAAATCGCTATCAACTTAGGTCCCTAACTATATATTGGACATACTGCAAAGATCAAGTCATAACTTCTTCATCTCAAGTTTTGTGAAGCCAAATTAAGTGTAATTTTAAAACCAACAAAAAATCTACAACTTTTACAAAAAATCGAAGATCTGCTTCTGTAGATGAATTTAGGGGTCAAGCAGGGCTCAAAAATGATAGTTTAGATAAAGGTAGAAGACTAAATTGACAGTAAAAGAGCCACAATATAATCAATTTAAAATATAGACAATCAAAATCAATAGTAAAAAGACTTGACCGATAGTTCAAATAAAAGCATAGGATCAAATTGAACAAAGAAAGAAGTAGACGACCAAATAGAAAAATCAGGTATAGTTGAAGAAAGAATAAAAAAAAAGGTATTTTAACCAAAACAAATCTTTCGATGGAAAATGCCTTTGAGAATAGAGATATCTTAAATCTTCAACCTTCACAAGGGAACTTGAGAGAGACGTGACAAGCTTCGCGTAGACACGTTAACTCTAAAACACTTTTATTGTTTTGTTTTATAACTATGAGTAGTACTAGGATGATAACTCTCTCATAACGTGTGGAGTCCACTGTGAAGGAATCTTTTGAAGGAAAATGCCTTTGAGGATAGAGATACCTTAAACCTTCAACCTTCGTAAGGGAACTTGAAAGAGACGTGACAAGCTTCACGTAGATACGTTAACTCTAAAACATTGTTATTTTTGTTTTGTTTTATAACTATGAGTAATACCAGGATGACAACTCTCATAAGGTGTGGGGTCCACTTTGAGCCCCATCATGGTAGATCCCTTACTTTTGTGAGAAGTTGTTTAAAAGTTGTCTTACAAAGTTGTCAATCCTATAATTTTTGTATAACTTTATACAGAGTTGTCTTAAATCCATATATTTTAAAATGAATTATGCTATGATGACCACTCTATTTGACAATTGTTTAATAACCTATGTGAGTGAGGAACACTATTTTGTTACTTTTTTATTTTTTGAAATATTCTAATTCAAATTATATTTATTAATTACTAAACTTAATTGTCTTGTCTCGTATTGACTCAATTCAACCAAGAATGAGATTAAAGGAACACTATTTTAATGAAGAGAGAGAATATCGAAAGTTTATTTCAATAAAAAATATTTTTAATTTTCAAAATAAAAATGAAGAGAGAGGATATTGAAATGGTATTTTTTAATTTTCAATTTTTTTTGATAAATAGAAAGAATCATGAACTTTAATAATTAAAACTATATAAGAAGATTATTTGAAAGTATTACGTGTATTTGTTTACGCTTCTTTTAAAGCAGAATCAAAAGTAGAAGTAAAAACAAAAAAATAGTTTTACATTTGGATGTATTTTCTAAAGTAGTTATTTTTAGAATAAGAAATAAAAAGTACATTTTTATAAAATTATATTTAAAGGCATAAAAAATTGCACATAAAAAATGTTTTTGATAAAAAAATAATAATAACATTTTTTTCACGATAAATTTTATTGTAAAAAAAATATAAAATTACTTAAAATTATTTATTTTCAATTAAAACTAATTTAATTATATATAATTAATAAAAATTAAATCAAATAAAATAAAAAATACGTCAATATTTAATTGAAAGTAACTCTATGTAACAAATCAAATATATATTAATCTACATATTTTATATTTTAAAATGAAACTATTGTTTTTGTCCCTATGAAGAATACTATTAATATACATTGATTGGAAATGGTCTTAATCAATGCAAAGACAGAGTCTATATGACCAAAACTATACAAGTGATATGAAAATTAGTCAAGAGAAAAATTATGCATGTATCTAACTTTAATTAAGTTTATATAATTAGTTTTTTTATTAAAGAATTACCAATAGAAATATTTTATTTTCATTTTTTTATATATAAAATCATATAATTATATATATATATATATTAGCATTTTAGAAAATTTTGTAAAAGTTATGACGATAGATTAGAGATAACACCAATTCCTAAATTTTAGGGAGTGTGCTCCCTCTCTTCTAGTGCTTCTAATTCTACCAGAAGCAAGTAAAGAACTCTCTTCTTAAAACAAGCAAAAGAAAATTGATTATTTTTTACTTATGATTCTTTTGAGAAGCACGACAAAGGACACAAGAAAAAAAAACATTTTTTCTTTAAAAAGAGTACTTCTCTTCCTTAATAAGTGCAAATTTTCTTTCTTCATTAATTGTTAAACTTGATTATTTTCTCTTGTATTGAAAAAGATAGGAATACAATTATAATGAAGAGAGAGAAGATTGAAAGTTTATCTCAATAGCAAAATAAATTATGAATTTAGAGGCATATTACACGATGGTTGTTGGAATAAGCAACTAATAAGTAATTTTTGTTGACTTGGTTGTCGAATTTAGGTTCGTCAATCTAATTTCACTTTATTTTTACCTCTTTTATTTAGCATTATTATATATTTTGTTGGGTTAGATATTTTGGAAATTTCCTTGCTTCTAATCTGAATTTGGTCCTATAGGCCTCCTTGTACATATTGTTACTCATTTTGAATAATGAATGCAATATTTTACCTTTGAAAAACAAATAGCAAAATAAATTATTTTTTACTTTTAAAATAAACTAATTCAAATAACTTTCTTTGTTAGTCCCTCTGGTCTATTTTAACTGTCACTTTAGTCAATTTGTTTGATTCAAAATATCTGTCATCCTTACTTTTTAAGGTAAAATTTATTGTTTTGTTGACTGTTATACCTCTAATTTATTAATCTTGAAACTAGTTACTTTTTAATATTATCTCTATCTCTCTCTTCATTATCAAATACTTTAACCAAATTAAATAACAACATTTTGATAAACTTACTCTTTAAATCACTTTTATTTTGATTTCTAAGAACCCATGCATTTAGCTAAAATGGTACGAACCAGATGGAATAATTAAATTTAATTATCTTGTTTTGCAATGTATTAAATCAATATAAGTACAGTTTTAATGAAGAGAGAGAATATTGAAATGATATTTTAATAATAGAAAGAATCATTAAGTTTTAATAAAC
This sequence comes from Nissolia schottii, assembly GCA_003254905.1. Classification (NCBI taxonomy): domain Eukaryota; kingdom Viridiplantae; phylum Streptophyta; class Magnoliopsida; order Fabales; family Fabaceae; genus Nissolia; species Nissolia schottii. The sequence continues at coordinate 24,300 of QANU01098946.1, forward strand.
AATACAAAAGATAATTTAAATGTATTTGTGTTAAAAAAAATTAAAAATTCGAAAACTATTAAAATAATTGAATTTATAGACAATCACCAACGGACTAGTGTATGAGTTTTTTGGTTTCCCTTAAATCTAATTCAAAATATTTTTCTTTATTATTTATTAAACTTAATTGCTTTCTGGTGTATTAAAATGCCTCAATCTGACCAAGCAATAAGTACAATTTCAATGAAGAGAGAGATACTAAAAGTTTATGATTGAGTATTAAAAAAAGCATTTACAGTTTTTAATGCATTGCAAATATTAAAAACAACTAAGTTTTTTTTAGTTTAGGACAATATTTGTTAACAAAATCCAATAAAGAACTAATTATTGAAAGAAATATATATGTGAAAAAGTCATCTTATTTTAAAAGGAAAATGGTAGAATGATAATCTAATTTGACAATGGTTGGACAACCCCACTCATATAAGTATGGGGTCCACCATGAGCCTCACACCTATGTGAGTGAGGTTATTAAACAGTTATCAAATTGAGTTCTCATCATGTTATAATTCATTTTAAAATACATGGATTTAAGGCAACTCTGTATAAAGTTATACGAAAATTATAGGATTGACAACTTTGTAAGAAAACTTTAAAACAACCTCTCACAAAAGTAAGGGATCCATCATGATGGGGCTCAAAGTGGGCCCCATACCTTACGAGAGTTGTCATCCTGGTATTACTCATAGTCATAAAACAAAACAAAAATAACAATGTTTTTAGAGTTAACGTATCTACGTGAAGCTTGTCACGTCTCTCTCAAGTTCCCTTACGAAGGTTGAAGGTTTAAGGTATCCCTATCCTCAAACGCATTTTCCTTCAAAAGATTCCTTCATAGTGGACCCCACACGTTATGAGAGAGTTATCATCCTGGTATTACTCATAGTTATAAAACAAAACAAAAAAACAGTATTTTAGAGTTAACGTGGAAGCTTGTCACATCTCTCTCAAGTTCCCTTGTGAAGGTTGAAGATTTAAGGTATCTCTATCTTCAAAGGCATTTTCTGTCAAAAGATTTGTTTTGGTTAAAATACCTTTTTTTTTATTCTTTCTTCAGCTATACCTAATTTTTCTATTTGGTCATCTACTTCTTTCTTTGTTCAATTTGATCTTATGTTTTTATCTGAACTATCAGTCAAGTCTTTTTACTATTGATTTTAGTTGTCTATATTTTAAATCGGTTATATTTTGGTTCTTTTACCGTCAATTTAGTCTTCTACCTTTATCTAAACCATCATTTTTTTGCCTTGTTTGACCACTAAATTCATCTACAGAAGCAGATCTTCGATTTTTTGTAAAGGTTGTAGATTTTTTATTGGTTTTAAAATTACACTTAATTTGGCTTCACAAGACTTGAGATGAAGAATTTATGACTTGATTTTTGCAGTATGCCCAATACGATGGTTAGGGACCTAAGTTGATAGCGATTTAGAAACACAGGAAACTAAATTAAATAAAAATAAAAGCTAAAAGGCGGAATTGAGAAATTAGGCATAGCTAAAGGACTAAAAAATTAGTTTGGTTTCTCATGTGTGCTGAAGCTAGACACTAGCTAGATGGAGTTTATTGTCTTTCTTACTATTGGCTTAGTTTTTTAGAATATCTAATTGAAGTAATCTAGATTTAGATTTGCAATTTAATTGGGTGAATTTTGTTTGGATTCCTTCAGTGCTTCACCTGCAAAATGAGTAACGAAGGGAGTGCTCGGTCTCTAGAAGGTGTTGCGAGTAATTATGTCTCCGCCTTTGATGAACCATATCACCAAGGTAACTTTTTTTTTTTCTTTTTTTAAATTCAAAGGTAACTTGATCTTTAACCGTTAATAGTTTTTAATGTTATGTCTGTAGATTTTCATTCTACTTGGATCTAAGTTTGGGATTTATAATTTTTTTTAAAAAATTATTCCTTTGTTGATCTTGTTCATGATGTAAATATGAATCTGCATGAAAGCGGACATTTAGCCTGAGAATTTTTTATTTTTGGGTAATTTCTTAGTCCTACAATTAGGGCTAAATCTGGTGTTGGTCTGTAACAAATTTTTCTTCTAATTTTGGTTCTTTTTTTTTTTTTTTGGGTTCATGCTGTTAGGTTATTCTATTAATTAATAATGATGTGACTTGATAGACTGTTATGTCAGTCTCTCGTAATTAACAATTTACTTAGTCATGATAACTTTTCTGATACATGTAACTTGCACATGACTCTGGACCCAAATTCACACATAACTTATTTACCAAATCCGACTCGACCCATCAAGAACCACTCTTTCTCTTCCTCTACTCTCTCCCACAACCACCCGTTTTCTTTTTCTCCACTACCACCACCACCACCATCATCACCCCTCCACCAACAATAGCAACAACATCACCCACAACACCATCTCCCATTTCCCTCCCCCTCCCCCCTTCCCCCACAACCCACATCCCTCAGCCGCCACCACCACCAACACACTCAGTTAGGAAAAATATGGTATAAAAGATGATTAAAAACTTGATGACTAAAGTTTCAAGGCACATAATAAATGAATATTTTTAGAGAGATATTAGCCCCTGCACTTACTTGTTAATGAGTTTTTGACGAAACTCTTCCTAAACACAATGACACTCCTATGAATATCTTGATTAGCAATATTAAGAAATTTTCTTTCTCTCTTTAAACTTGAAGAATTATAAAGAACTTGTAAAATTGGTAACTCCCAAACACTTTCACAATACACAAAGTGAGTCACATGTTTGATAGTGAGATATATTTATAATTAATGAGAAGAGCAACTGGTCAATTACATCTCATCCAAACAGTATACAAAACGTTGCAACATTGGTAACATTGCGACCAATACGTTATGTAACTTCCCATAACCAACATAGTGGTTGTAATTCTTCTTTTGGAAGCGGTGTATATTCATGAAGCCATAAAAATCCATTACAATGCTGTTTAGTCATACTGTAACATTGTGTCTCTAACTAATAGTAAATATTTGTCATTTTTCTTAATAATTGTTAATACCCTTTATGCATAAACACCATTGCCTCTCCCCAACAACCTACATTTCCAATCCCTCAACCACTATCTCTTCCCCCTCCCCTCCCTCATCCTCTCTTCTCACCCCCTCCCCCCCGCGTACACACACACATTAGGATTAAAAACATCAACCTAAATATTGCAACAGATTTTTTTTCACCAAACTCTAGTTTTCTATTGTGAATCCCACTACCCTATTCAACTTCCTAGGGTTAAAGCTATACTCAACCCTTTGAAGAATCAAAACCTGATTTTGGCTTTGAAGGTTTCAAATTTTTCACTAACAACTCACCAATCATGATTCCTCGTCCTCACGACAACACCATATTCCTTGCCCTCTTGTTTGGGTTGGGTCTATAGGTTTACCTCATGCCAATGCTCAGTCTCACCCTCGCCCATTGTCTCTACAGCCAAATCTAACCTCATTCAATTGCACACATAGCTCGATGGTGCAACGCCGATGAGTTATAGAAAATTCATGGAGGGTTCACTACAAGAAAAATTCCTTATATCGACATAATGGTTTTTATGAATATAAGGGTGTTATCAATGGTTTTCAACATTTTTTATGCATCAAATCCATCAATAGACATATTTCCCAATCTGTTAGATTGTTTGTGGCAAAGTTATTCGTCGAATACAAGGTAGGTTAATCGAAAAAATTATTAGTTGTTTTTTTCGAAACTTGCACATTCTATAGTATGGATCTTGTATCCATTAACATGATACATGAGCCAACTAGTGGCTTTATTGTGAGGATCCCAAGTCAAGTTCTTTAAGTCATCATCACCTATGTCATTCCATTAGTTTTGCATATACAATACATATTCAAAAGATCAAATTGATGACAAATAAAAGTAATAAAGCAAGTCACAATATTTGCTTTCAAATTAGTACATATATAATCGTTGAACCATATAGAAAATTGCTAACTAGAATAATGTTGACCAATTTGTAACTTAAAACTTCTTATAAACATTGCATCAAAACTAATCAATATTTGATTTAATCATGAAAAGAAAAAAGTAAATGAAAAGAAAAATGAGAGAATACATGAACAATGATTGCACTTCATCACAATTGAGCAAAACAACCAAAGGTATTGCTAGCTTTTCTTGTTCGTTCAACCAATAATCTTTAGTTTAGCCAACATCTCAACTAGGTTAATTAAAGATAGACAAGGCAGACTGATTTGAGCTTTCACCTCTGTTGTCGTTCCGTCTGACCTTAGCTTTCATACAAGTAATATGATCCCCAAAGTAATATGGACAAAAGTGATATGTCTCCTTTGACAGGAATGCCTCACATTATGATCCCTCCATGTTAGCTCTATTTTTCATATTTTTTTGAACACCCTTATGCTCCTTTCAAATTGATAAATCCAGCTATATTGCACTAGACCATAAAATTGAGCTTCACATGTTAAGTGTATAGGCAAGTGTTTGATCGAGTCAAAAACACCACAAGAAAACACCACAAGAAAATTTCTCTCTAGTGTATACAAAATAATTGGGATGTTACTTTCCATCAAAACAGGTCCTCAAATTTAAGGGTGGATGAACATAGGTTAATGAAATACTAACTTAACTCAGTTAACGACTTCAACACATGCTTAGGTAGTCCTTTAAATGCAACAGGGAGAAAACACTCCATGCATAACTGTCATTCATGACGCTTCATGTCACATAACCTTCCTTGTGCAATATTGACACAAAAGTTTGAAGCATAACCATAAAAAAATTTCAACTCTTATGCCCACCGTAAGACACGTTCTTGTTTTTTCTTTTTCAATGTGTAGCACGTCCTGGGCTTCATCCAACGTCCATTTTCCAATTCATGTAAATTCAACTTAAGGAGTCTACAATACAAAGCCAAATCCAATCTTGCCTTGTCACTGTCTTTGGTTTTGTCAAGTGTCTATAACAATGTGTATTTTGTTATCAAACATATTTTTTCCAGCATGCATCACATCAAGACAATGATGAACCAAGTTATCTTTCCAATATGACAAATCACAAAATATAATTCATTTTTTCCAATAATGTTGTACCATATAGCCTACAACAAAATTTTGAGTTTTCCCTGCATCAGTTATCATTAGCAAACATCTAACCATCCTCCAACTCTCATGACCACTTAGTCTCTTTAGAGGCCCTATTCTCAACTATTTTCTTTCTAAACCTAGTCTTATTGCACCTGCTTTGGTGCTCTGAATCAAATAATATTATGTGACAATCAAACCACATCAATGCTTCATAGAAATTGGCATGCCAGTTTTCCCTACATCATCCATATAGATAACATTCCATAAGCAGGAAAGTCATTGATAGTCTACATCAATGCTATTGTCAAAGTGAACATCATAAGAACACCCAAAGACCACAAAAATTACAATTCATCAATCAAGAGTTGAAGGAAGACATCAACTTGGTTTTGGGATTGTTGAGACCAAAGATTACACAAGCCAAAAATAGATAAGGGTCTTTTATGCACATTTCAAGAGGAAGATTATAGGATGTTACAACAACAACTTGACAAGAATGAGGCTCGCTAAATTGATTGTTTGGCGTAAAACCGTTAGAACAAAACCCTACCCTCACATTGCAGTGATTTGCCACAAATTTAGGATGAGCTTGGTCAAAATGTTTTCAAGCTTCATCACAAGAAGGGCGTGTCATTTTATCATCATTCCTTCTATTTTAAAGGTGTCACCTCATAGACGGCGCTAAACTCATGTATGCATTCATTTTTTAGGAATATTCTTTTACCTCCTAGATCCCATTTTCTTTGGTTTATATCTGACAATTTCACAAAATTCACACTCAATTAGGGCAACATCATCTCTATAGTATAACATACATTCATTCAAACAACAATCAACCTTATAGATTGCAACCTAAGATTAGAAACTAATTTTTTTAGCCCTGTGATAAGTCATCAGACTTTCGGTACCTCGTGAACACAATCTGTTAATCAATGTTTCCTTCTGATCAAACAAAATTTGACTCTGGTTCACCTCTGACTTAATGTTTAACATCCTAACCACCTTGAAAATTTTTGAATGTACTGAACCTTCCCATAAAAGCATGTTTGCTTCCTCCAACAAACAATAAAACTTCCGAGCTTCTGGATTAGGAATGTCCTTGATGGAAGGTTCATTATGCATTCCAAGCTCACAACCATAAATATCATTAATCATTTCTTCATAGCGATTATAAGTGTCTTCCCAGTTCATGTCACCAATATCATTGCCATGTACATTATCCCCACCTGAACTACCTACATCATTTTGACACCTACTCCTGTGATTAATCCCATGGCATCAACTTCCTCGTGTTCAAGCCAAACTCAATAATGAGTATGGAAGTCATCCTTACACAGATGATACATAATATTCTCAATATTCAATAACAACAACATTTTTACTTAGCTTACGGGCACCTAACTCACCTTTCCCTCATAATTTGATTCTGAAATTGTACTAAGTGGCAAAACTCATGATGAACACCATAAATTCCATAATAAATGTTGGTTTAAATACCCATCAATTTTTGCTCAGTCTATCATTCATTCATAATTGATTTGCACGATACAAGATAGTTGAATGAAATCCCAAACCCTTATGTACAAATTAATTAACAAACATCAATCACACAAATTTGAGCAGAGTCTCTCCTTAAATTTGGAGTCTCCGCACAATTTAAATCAAACACAAGTTGCAAAACCACACCATTTAATTAATAGTCTAATCTTAGATTTAAAAAAAAATAAAATTAGACATAGTTTCCTCTTAAATTATAGAACTCCATATTTTTATAACATATTAATCAGAACAAAATTCTATAATTCAAGTCAATCAACATCTCGTATTCAATTTCAATCATTATCTCATACATATACATAACTTAATTACTACTCATCAAGCATTTCCTAATGAGTCATGCTACACGTACACCAAAAAATATACACCATACATACACTCTATACTTATATACATAAAGTTTGTGTTTTAATGCGTATAATGTTTGTGCACTTAATTAAGGATAATTGAGAATATCATCTATAAATTTGTAATGTTTGTGCACTCATGAGAATAAAGTTTGTGCATTGTTAATGGTGTATGTATGAGTGTATAAAATTGGGTGTACATGTAACATTTTTGTTTCCTAATATCCATTCTTTAACACACCCCCTTATAACTTCACAAAACATGTAGCATCTAAACACTATTGCATTTCATACAATTCAAACAAAGCGGGAAGTAATGTTAAACATTCTTTCCCCCAACCAATTGTACATCTCTCTCTAATCCTACAAATCTGACGTAGAAAAGAAGTTTTTTTTTTCCCTCTCAATCATAAATATAAGGATATGAATATTACTAACCTTCAACTTAACTATAAGCTTCAAGCTCCAAAAATCATCAAATAAACAACCTAACATGCATAATTTAAAATTTAAAAATGGTTAAATAATACTTCTAAATATAAAAAACTCATTCATATTAATTTTAAACAATAACAACAACCATAAATTCATAAAAAGAAGCTCAAACTCATAAAATAACATAAAATTTGTCAGTATGTGGTTAGCGCAAAATGATGTTGAGTGTTTGTGACAAATTAGCTTATGGATTCAAAATCCATTGGTAAGTATAGGCTCAATAATTCTCTAAACACGTTATTGACGAATTTGGTCCGTCAAATATGTTAGAACTACAAAGGGATAATATCCATTGGAAATTTTGTTAATATTAAACATTTTTCTTGTAGTGGTTATGAGCATCTGCTCTTGTTCGACACCATGGAAATGCAATTGATCGATGGTGGGGTGACCACAGGATAGAGTCACAAGGTCGAAAGTGGGGTCTTTTGGTGATGGGCATGGGGCAAGGGCAGTAGGTGGTAAGGTTTTTGGGAGGGGAAAGAAGGGCCACATGGGGGAGGGAAAAGAGATAGAGATTTTCTTTTTTAAAATTTTAAGATTTAAAAAACAAAAAATCTTTAACCACAGGTATATGTTATGTAAAATTATTGATTGCCCTATACACAATGTTAGTATAGAAAAAAAATTTATGCATCTTTAACATGGACAATTAACTATGAATCAAAACTAGAAAAAAAAAATTCAGACAGAAAATCAGAGAAAATATTTATTAGAAACCAATTACCAAAATTGATAATTTATTAGGGGATTAAAAACTTATTTAAGGTTTCTTTTTCATGAATGGATGACAGTGGAGAGTAAAAAAATAATTAAATTTAACACTGAAAGAATATGTGAATTCTTCTAACAATATGTTTGGATTAAGGAAAACAAAGGACAAAAAACATTTATATTTCACTACAAATTTAAAAGAAAGAGAATGAAACTTATGATTCACTCACTCTTCTTTTCCCATCATGTACTTATTTTCTCCATCTTAATGACAAAATTGTTATTGTGCAGGGTAAATTATACTAACTTCTCTTGAAGCTTAGTGAAAATTGTATTACTAATCTTTTATTTTAGTAAATTATGCTCACCTCCATTGGTGAGGGAAGATGAGCGTAATTTACCAAAATAGAGATGTATCAGTGTAATTTCATTGAATTTAATGAGAATCCACTTTAATTTGTCAAATTGTTTATTTAGTAGAAAAATTATTACCCTGTTTCAAAATGAAGCAGGGATGTCAAAGAGTTTCATGAGAATCTTTAGGACATGGGAGTGATTGTCATTTTTGTAAAACCAATCCAACTAACTTTTGAAGGAGTTATATAATGTGATTTTTTTTCCAACTAATTTCTTATCTTGATTTTCCTTATTGTTGAAGGTGATTGTTTTTCCATGGTACCCATCCCTAACGTTGCATTGGGGTTTTCGCAACCAACTGAAGTTATCCCCCAAGAGAAAGAAAATGAAGCAAATCCTAATCCAAAATCGAAGAATGTATGTCTCTGCATGTTTTTCATTATTTTGATCTCTATAAGTTCAATTTAATCTTTTGATGTTGTACTTCTCATTTTACCTTTGGTTTTAATTTTTTGCTATAACACACAAGAATCTTACATATTAAATATTCTCTTTTCACAGAGCAATGGAATGATCACTATGGAGCCTAAGCAAGGCGAGGCCACTCCTAGCTATGACCTTGTAGAATTTACAAGACGTGTTGTCTTCAAGGATCACAATGAAAAGAAAATTCTGGGTTCTGTTGCTTACTATGATGGCAGAAAAGAAATGTTCTATGTATGATTTCTTTAACCTTCATTACTAATTAATTAATTAATGGCTAGGCAACAATTAGCGTATACATTTCTTCATAGCTTTCTATTGTCTTTTGGTTAGTTAATACTATCATTTCTGACATTCTTATTATAGTGGTTACTCTTAATAATTTCTCTATAGTCTTGGTAAATTATGATCCTTTAAAGTTTTGATTTATTCAAGCCATAGCTAGTTGCACTCCTAAAATATGTTTAAGGTGATGATTTTACTAATATTAGAATTAAGTTATATAATAAAACTTATTTGGATGCAGGTTGAGTTCGACGATGGAGACGAAAAGTATGTAGAGAAAAATGAGATTTTCAAAATGTTGGCAGGTGAGAAGGAGATAATGGAGGCTGAAGCTATACAACCACCAAGGTATAATTGAAAAAAAAAAAAAAGTCCAAATTAAAGGTTTAAATAATATATTTCAACATTTTCATAGAAATAGATGAAGATGTATAAGTTAAGATGAGAAATTTTTCACTGTATTTATATTAGATAACTTATAATAGTACAAAATGTAACTTTTTTCTCTTATTTGTGTATACTTATAATTATACTTAATTTGTGATAGAAATCTGTACAATTGTAGGTCAAAGAGGACTGCTACAAAGAAAATGAAAAGATCTGCATCAGGAGAAGGATCAGCTACAACAACAAAGAAGAAAGGAAATACTTCAAACAAGAAAAAAATGTAGTTCTCATGTTGCTTAGGCGTTCTTGGTTAGAAGTTCTTGTGTACTTTGAGACTAAATGCCCGCTCTTGCTCTGTCTTATTCAGTTGTTGACACATGTTCAATGTGGGACAACCATGCTTTTTTAAAAAAGCTAACCATAGTTGAGTTAACATTTATATCGCCGAACTCTAGTTTACTATTGCGAATCCCATTACCCTCTTCGACTTCCTACGGTTCAAGCTATGCTCAACCCTTTAAAGAATCAAAACCTAATTTTGGCTCTGAAAGTTTTGAATTTTTCAATGGCAATTCACCAATCATGATTCCTCGAGGCAACAACGTTGGAGCAATTTGGAAAGAAGGATTTAGGTTAAAAATTAGGGATTTTAACTTTTTATATTATTTTTTTAAAAAAATTATTAAATAAGTGAGGGTATTTTAGTATTTTACAATCCCCATCTACGAAGCTACACTAGGGAGACTAGGGCTGTCAAAATGGGCCCGGACCGTTTACCCGGCCCGTTTATCCGGTTAAATGGACGGGCTTTACATGTAAAAAATAGGCCCGTGAAAATTTGAAAAAAAATTGGACCGGCCCGTTTAAGCCCGGCCCGTTTAGGCCCGACCCGTTTGGCCCGGGGGCTGGCCCGTTTACCCGTGAATTTTTTAAAAATAATTTTTAAATAATTTTTTTTGAATTTTTTGAATTTTTTTGAACTTTTTTTTAGACTTTTTTGAATTTTTTTAAATTTTTAAATATTTTTTAAAAAATAAATGGGCTGGCGGGCAGCCCGTTTAGGCCCGCGGACCGACCATAAACGAGCCGGACTTAAAAAATATGCATATTTTTGGCCCGACCCGTTTAGGCCCGCGGGCCTTAACGAGCCGGGCCTTAACGGGCGGGCCTAAATGGGTCGGGCCCGCCCGTTTTGACACCCCTAAGGTAGACTTTTGCCCCGTCCTCGTCTAATGGGGAAAAAATCCTCACCTCAGGGGGGCCCATTACCTAGTAGGGATATTTGACATCTTTATCCTGTCCATAACAATATAAATATGATATTTATGATAATGTCAACACAATTTATTTATTTTATGAGAACTTTAACTACATATAGTAGTCTTTATTTTTAGTAATTGCGTATAGTGATTTTTTTTTTACATATCATTTTTTTGGTGCAATAGTGGTCTTTGAAACTGCATTAGCATATTCAACTTATATATTTAATACATTAAAATGGAAATAAGTAACAATGGTATCCAAAATCTTAATTAAGTAGGAATCGATATACAGTCAGTATCATTTATTATTTGAAGTTTTCTAGTTGCGTTTCAAGAATTATACCTATATATATATATATATATATATATATGTATATATGTGTGTGTGTATATCACATTCTATCATCAACTCATCAATATAACCACCAGCAAAGCAATAACTTATAATTCAAGAATATTATATCTCCTACCATCCAATGATTGAAACCACCATCAACATAATGAAATATTTAAAAAAAATTCAGGTTTTAATTATTAAGAATGGGAAAGCAATGAAAAGGAAGAGTGATAAAATGACATAAAGAAAAGAAAAATTAAATGATTTTAAAAAAATTAAACAAAAAGGAGCATGGTTGAAATCACCATCCACATAATGGAAAAAAAATGCGGGTTTCAATTAGTGAGAATTGGAAAGGAATGAAAATTGAGAGTGATGAAATGAAATAAAGAAAAGAGAAAGTAAATGATTTTATAAAAAACAAAAAGAAACCTACCGAAATCACCATCAACAGCAGAAATTTTTTTAAAAAAGATAAAGTCACCCTTCAATTAGGAAGAAATGGAAATGGAAAGGAATGACAATGAAGTTTGGATGAAATGAAAGAATGAAAAGGAAAACTAAATGATTTTATAAAAAAAAAAATAGAAGAAACAGAACTGCCGAAACCACCATCAACAATAGGAAAAAAAAATTAAAAATAAACTCACCCCTGAATTAGGAAAAAATAGGAGAGAATTAGAAGAAATAGGAAGGAAATTGGATGAAAGGAAAGAAAAGAAAAACAAATTAAATCATTTTATATATAAAAAAAAAAACTTAACACAACCGGCTGAAATTACCATTCCTATGAGCAGAAAAAAAAATCAGTTCATGATGAATTAAGAAGAAAAAGGAAGGAATTAGGAATAATTAGGAAGAAATAAAAAGGGAAATCAAAAGGAAAAGTGTTTTAAATGGAAGGAACAAATAAAAAATAAATGATTTACAAAAAAAAAAAAAAACCTGCCGAAATTACCATCACCGTTCAAAAAAANAAAAAATAACCTGCCGAAATTACCATCACCGTTCAAAAAAAAATTAAAACTTGAATTAAGAAGAAATATTAATGAATTAAGAATAAATAAGACGGAATTAGGAAGAAATATATTAGATATGAAGATGAAAAGGGAAAGTAGTTTAAAAAAAACAAAAGAAAGAAAATAAATTAATTAAACATAATAAAAAAGGAATAAAATAAAATAAAATGGAAGACAGAAATCAAAGAATATATACAATTTTAATAAAAAATCAAAATTCTTGAATAAGGAATGAAGAGGAGGAAATTAGGGTGAAATAAAATGAAAAATAAAAAGGAAAAGGAAAACTACTTAAACAAAATGAAAGACAGAAAACAAATTAATTAAACAAATTAAACAATGAAAGAATAAAGAAAAGAAACGCAAAAACAATATACAAATTAAAAAAGAATTCAAAATTCTCAAAAATTGCCACGTAAGCAATTTGAGGTGGGGAATTGATCAAATTTAATGTTCTATATATGATTTTCTATGATTACATAAGAATTTTTCTTATCATAAACCTCATTCACAACTCTAAAGAGACTGTCAAAATAAAATAAACAGAGTTACGTTGTCTAATATAAAAACTTATCAGCATTTTTTCTTGCTACTACAGCTATAAAAACTTAAAAAGTAAAAAAAAAAAAAAAAAGGAATAAAGTGACCAAGGAATAATACACATTATTTAGAAGAAAAATCACTACAAGCACCTAATGAGTATTTGAACTTGTTTTTTAAGTACTATTTGTTGGCATGTCAGCTTGTCATCAACATACACCTATTTTTTAATTAGAACCTATACACCACACAATTTTTGAGATGAACACCAAATCCTTGTTCAATCCATTATCTATTGGAGATGAAAATTAATAGAAATTTGAAATATTAAAATGTTTACATTCCAATTGATTAATAATATAAATATATCATCCATATATATCCAAACAAACAATAAATAGCAAGTCCTTATTGATCAATCCATTATCTATTGAAGATGAAAACAAAATTTGAAGTCTTGAAGCTTATTTTTCAAGGAAGTGCTGATTTCAAGGAATAGGTGAATTTTTGCAGTTCTTTCAGCCTATCTTGAGGAGCTTTTGCCTCACCAAGCAACTTCACCAAGGCACTGCCAACTATCACACCGTCAGCTCCCAAGTCTGCTACCTGGTAGCAAAGTACATGTTTGAGTACAATACATAAGCACAATAAGCTTTAAGCGTGATCAATAAAATAGGAATTTATTTGGCAGAATAATAATGTGCATGCAGCATGCATTTTGATCCTTGGATAGATAAGTGGATTATATCACTTTATTTCATCCAACAACTACCCTAGTTTTCTATAGAAAATTGCTGACAACTTTTTTTTTCTAGAAAATTGGAAATGTAGCGTTGCTCGATAAAAACGTTGACTACCAACTAACCTGTTTCACTTGTTCAGGATTGGATATGCCAAAACCAACTGCCACAGGCTTAGTTGTTGTCTGAAAAGAAAAAAGTGAGGCACCCAATAAAAAGCTTAAATATGATGAGAATGAAGCATGCTTATTTAAGATTCATCAATGTCTTATGGTGATGAAAAGAGGAAAAGAGAATGGTACATTTTGGAGACTTCTTACTTATACAATACATACCTCTTTAATTTCCTGCAAAAGGGTCTGAACCTTATCACTAACTGATTTTCGGGCACCAGTGACCCCCACTGAGCTCACCTATAATTTAAGTCAACTAAAATGACATTTTTCTGGCAGAATTTGATCCATAGTATAACTCTGATCACCAGATGTTTTCAGCTCCATGGATCAAACAATACTATAGTATTCGTTATAAATCATGTAACATTCAAACCATTAAAAGAGAAGAAAAAAAATATAAAGTAAACATTCATATCTGAAAGTTATTTGGCATTTTATCCATCAATCATTTTGGAATCATTCAAGTTGAGGCAACTATAGTAGATAAAAAATAAAAAATAAGGGATGAAAACCCCTCAATCCATAGCTGAAAAGCAGTAGCGACTATGCTCTTAAACAGTAGCAGCCAGTTGATGAGTAACTCATCTTCTGACCGACACAATGTACTAATTAATAAACTTTTTGATAAAAATTGAACATGTATCAGCAGATATTGAAATTCATTGGTTTTTGGAGATATTGCAAGTGAGATTAAATAGAAAACACACATACTCTTGCAAGAAGACCATTGAAGGTGAAAAGTAAATGAGGTTACATGATGAGAAGTAGAAAATGAAGCCACAGAAAGAAGAAGAAAAAACAGTGACCATGACTGAAAGAAGCTCATACAAGATAAACGAATCCTTCTGAAGCTTCAACAATAGCTTTCATTCGGTCTGTAGGAGTGGTAGGTGTCGTCAGGAGTACCTTCATCCAAGAAGATAAATGTATCCAAAAGAATAATTATAAGGAAAACGAAGCAGAAAGCAATTATACATGTAAATTTTAAAATAGATATACCATCAACAATTTGATACAATATTTCAAAAAGCAGTTAATAAAACAGGACTTCATTTTTCATCAATAACCAATATGTGCCTCTTCTGTTCTGCTTGACTCTTGGGTTTCATAGTTACAAGTCTACTCTTCTGTTGAATTTTGAGTTTCATAATTATAACTCCATAGTAAAAAGAGAGTTTACCACTAACTCTACCATTATCAGCAACAGCATATATAAGGATACTCCATTTGGAATCCAGAAACAAAATTAGAGGACATTTTGAAGGTAAGAGCAAAACAAACCAGTTCAATTCCATTCTTCTTAGCTTCAGTCCTTAAAGTTGCCGTCTCTTCGAGAGGAACATCTGGGACTACAAGCCCTGCAAACAGAATGGAAACAAAATATCTGTTACCATGAATCCTGATAACCAAATGGCAGGAATTATTTTTTTTGGGGGGGGGGAATACAAAGGAGCTTTTATTTCATAAGCAATTTCCATGTTGATGTGGTTTGACATAAAAAGCCTTAAATAGGACTCATTAGAGGTATTCTTAAATAAAGTAATGGAGCAACAAAATCATCGCATTATAGAGGCCTAAAACCTAATCATAAAGATAATTTAAATTGGCAAATCCCAAATAGCCAGTTTGAGGATATCATGTCATAAACATATGGAATTGCTTTCGTTATCGTGGCCATGCATTTTATGACAGCGTTTCATCATAGAACTTGCTTAGGAAAAAGACACATTATCGTGATGCAATGTATCGCAAACCTTTATTTGTGTGGTACTTACCATGCACACCAATGTCTCTTAAGGTGGACATAAATGTCTCAGTACCACGCTTCAATATTGGGTTGTAATAAGTAAATAGTGCAATAGGACAAGACAATTGAGGAACAACCTGCCAAATCAAACATTCGGAATGATCATCAGCACAAGGATCTAAGAGAAGTTCCACATAACCAAGCAATAAGCTGGAGATTTTCTGAAATCTCCACCCCCCACCCCCCTTGTAGTAAAGCTGTTTTGACCTAGAAGAAATTCTTAGATTTCATGAAGCAAGAGGAAAAAACAAAGTCGTTCCGTACCATTCATCACATCAATTTTGTAAGTCATCTCTCTTTCCCTACATTTTTTATGCAATAGGTGGGGTGATGAATGGTACAAAGAAAAACCTTTTTCCTTGCTCTTGGATCATCCAAGAGTCTCTCTTGACTAATTGACTAGGGACTAAAAGGGCATTCATCAAATGAATCAAAGTGATGGAATAAAAAATGGTTTCATGTGTTTTAAGTGAGATGCACGGGTTGAAATGCAATTCATCGATGCAATCTACACTTGATAACATACCACAAAGAAATGTTAGTACTACACACCTCATTGTGAGCAAATGGCAACATCAAATATTAACTATCTACCTACCATCGTATGCAACAAAAACAGAACAAGTTTATGAACCATTCTTGTCAGAATCATTACTTACGGAAGTCCTGTTAGTTCGAGTAATCAAATTATTATATATGTTTCCAAACAAAATCTAATAGCATAACTATAAACTACAACTATAAGGATTAACTACTTAAAGACCTCATTAATTACACCTTCCCTTTCGAACACAAGGGTTGATGATAGACATCAAAATTTCACACTTGATAACAAATCAAAACTCTTTGGGCTTTTGCAAGATAACTTATCAGGTAAAAAGGAAGAAAGAGAAGTAGAGTGTAGTAACGAATCAATGATAGGTAAAGAAAGTTCACCATAGGCATAAGAGAGATCACCATAATTAACAATTGATGGTACAAATTACCTCCTTCAACATAGAAACAATTGCATCGAAATTGGTCCCATTTGCAAGTGAACGTGTAAAAGCAGCCTGAACAGAGAGAAACATCAGTTTGGAAATTAGGCAATAACTTGTCATTAAAAATAAGAAAGCACCAAACCTGGATAACAGGACCATCAGCCAAAGGATCAGAGTAAGGAACACCTAGCTCAATTATGTCAGAGCCGCATGAATCAAGTAGTTTTAGTGCTTCTGCAGTGGTTGAAAGCTCTGGATCACCGGCCGTAATGTACGGGATGAAAGCCACCTTGACACAGAATAAAATCATTTGGTATATTGACAAAAAAATTCTTTAATCAAGAATCATCAGCAATTCTTAGTACGTAGGTGAAAAAAATGAAAATGCCGCTCAGAACAATCCACCAAGTTATGTAGTTCCCGGCTCCCCAAGTAATCAAACTAAAATTTTTAGAGCCACAATTCAATGGATAAGCATGAAATCAAATGGCCATCAAATACGCCATTAGCACTTAACTCGCAATTACTTCCAGTACCCTGAACTATATTGATCCACATTTGCTTATTACTCAGTCAATGTGTAAAAATATTGATATGTGTACAATCCAATAGTTATCATATTCTTGTATTTGAAAAAGTATATTTTACATTAGTTTAAGATATGTCACTAGAGTATAGAATAATATATGATGGATATAAAATAAGCACAATCAAAATCCTCTGTGGCAGCTTTCTTCGACCAAGAGTACTCTTCTGACTCAATATATATATATGCAATAGAGAAAACTAAAAGGCATAGATTTGCCAAAGCGTAGAAAACGTAGAAATAGAAAACTATACTGAAAATACTAAACAAGAAGGAATTTTTCCACAATAATGTGACATTATTGTCGATAATTGGATGACTAAGTAGATTGTAATCCAGGTTTGGTGTGTCAAAAACTCTGGTCACATTGTTGTGTTGCACTATTGTTATTGTAATTCAATAATAATCAATATAGTACTGATCTAGTGGAAAAGTGATGCAGAAAGGGAACGTGAAATGCATGGAGAAATAAATAAGCGCTTACTTTTCCTTGTTTTTTCAGTCTGGTCAATGTTTCAGAGATCCCAACAGTTTCCCTGGTCCTGATTGCAGCCACTGGAGTGAACCTTTTCACTGATATCATGGACTTATTGGTGGGAAAACGAACCTGGAAATTAATCTCAGGTTTCTTCAATTGCAAGAAGCTAGTTGATCTCAGCATAATACCCATGGAAACGAGTTCTCTCTCCCACTCTGTGATTTCACGAGTTAAGCACAAGAGTAGTTAAATGAATCAAAACACAATCATAATTTTAGATGAAAGATGAAAAACAAATCACTTCAACTTTATCAAATATCAATAGGAAAAAAAAGAACACATATTTTACTAATCTTACAATTAGGTTAGAAAGGACATAGACAATGGGACAGTAGAGTCACATCTCTAACATCTCTTCTTTTTAGAGGTACAAAAATTAATTTAAAAAGTGTTCGATTTTTGTCTCTGTCCCTTTCTCTAAACATGTTTCTGTTCCCAAACTCTCTGTCTCATGACAAAAACCAAATGTTTGCCAATTGCCATCATAAACGTGTGCGTGGAACGTGAGTCCCTCTCTCTCAACTGATACCCTTTCTCTTTCCCTCTCTTACCTGGGACTTCCTTAGGTGATATTCATTGAGCTCAAGATCTATAACTGCAATTTTAACTAGCCAATAGCATTACTGATATACATTTTGTTTCTTTTCCTATATCTACACTCACAAATTGAAATAATAATAATAATAATAATAAAAAAGTAAACCTTTAAATTCATTCTGATGATGATAGCGTTGGTCAAATTCGTTCCCAAACTTTGGAAAATAACAAATTTGTCTTTAGGTTAGCATTCGTACATCAAATAAGTCTCTAGTAGTGGCAAGGATCTATGGACGAATTTGATGGATGAACTGCCATCCTAGGGATCGAATCGAATGTGCTATTATCCAAAAGACGAAGACGAACTTCAGCGACACTGCTCTGTGAGGACGAGTTAAGGACGAATTTGAAGGTTTACTCAACCAATACATATACTCAATTGAAGCATTGTATCACTACTATTATATAGTTAATCAAGCATTCAGTATATAATTTCTAGCCACCAAGCAAAATACTAAATGCAATGTAACAGTAGTTGGAGAAACTACCTGCAGTACAAGAGATTCGGAGAATGAGCCTGAAAAGCTAGATCTGTGTTCTCTTCTGAGCGAAGCTAAGCGTACTTTACGAGTAATGGAGAGGGAAAGGAGAGATTTATTTTGTGCGTGTTTTCAGTGCAAGTGATGAAGGTTTTGGTTTGATGAGAGAAATTAAAATGTAAGAGCGTTAAATAGTTTAACGTTGGAACGTTAGAATGGACTTAAGAGGGGTCAGAGTGAATGAGTGACAGAACGCGAGAAAAAATTTATGCTACTAGTAGCAGAGGTAGTGTTTGGGGACTTTGGAAAATTAATTTAAAATTAACTAAAATAAATTAATTTTAAATAATTTTTGTTCGTTAACTAACAAAATCTTTCAAAATCAGCTTTCATTTAAATCAATTTCAGTCCAAATCTAATTATAGAAGAAAGTAATTTAAAGTTAATTTTAAATTAATTTTCGACAAACAATAATTATTTGGTCTAACAATTATCTAAAATTGATTTTTATTGTATCTATTTATCTTCTCTACTAAAGAGAAGTTATACCTATTTATTTGATTTTCAAAGAGTTTTTTAAACATTCCCAAAATTAAAAGTTAGACAACTAATAACCATGTTCACAAATGTGAGAGAAAAAAAAATGGAATAGGGTGGATGGACTACATACATATCTTTGTGAGTGTAAATTAGTTATGATAAATTATTATCTTAATTATTCTTTATATTTGTAAACTTTTATATTATAAGTAAAATAATAAAAATTATGTTCTATAAAAATAAATTTTCTTATTTTAGGTGTTTAAAATTTTTTACTAGAAGTGTTAGTTTCATATGAGAAAGTATCGGTATAATTATTTTAAGAAACTTATTTCACACCATCATAGTATAATTAAATTTATTTTATTTTATTTTATTAATGAATTAAATTTCTTAAAATCTCTTTTTTTTTCCTTTTATTTCGATTGAATATTTTTGTATGAATTTGCATAGATACTTTCTTGTTATTTCTAAAGGGATGCATGTACATGGAATGTACATGCACCGAAAAAAAAGAATGGGATGCATGTATAATGCCAGGTTGCATTAAATGATTAGATATGAATTCAAATTTGAATTTTTTTTGATAAATTAAATTTGATAATAGTAAATGACTTGTCTTTATCAACTTGTGTAACTAGAGTATATATTTGTGTAACTCTTTATTTGAGTAACTAGAGTATCAACCTTTGTAATCCGCGATAATTGTACAATTTTTATATAAAATGCATTGTTGTAGAAAAGAAGTTATGGCTAAATTTTAACCATATTATTAAATAAAAAAATTTAAAATCTGCAAAAGATTTGATATATATTTCTCCTTATCAAAAGTAGAAAATGATGAATCTTTTAGATTTAATCAAGCTACTCAAATGAACCACTTGGTTTTCCGTTTGCATTTTAAGACATCAAATTTATTTTGTGAAAAATAAATTATTAAATTATGTATTTATGCAGTGTAATGAGTGCATTAATTTTTTTTTAAAAAAAGTCAATTCCTCTTAAAAATTATTTTTATTTGAGTATGGGGACAAACTTAATCCAATAGTGCGGACAAAACTATATATACATCAATATATTAGTTAAAACATCACAAATTCTAGTGGGGACAAGTGCCCACACTATTTACAAAGTAGATCTATCCTTGTAATTAGTCCCACCTCAGTTAGTTTAACAAAGAAGGAGGGATGTTCCTTATATAAATAAAAGCTTAGTATTTGGTTGGAGGCGAGAACTATAAATAAATAAATAAATAATTTTTTTTTGGCTTAACTAGAAATTGGGGTAGATTTTTTTTTCAATATATATATATATATATATATATTAAAAAATAATAAGTTTAGAGTAAACAAAGTTTTTAACTAGTCTTCACTCTTAAATTGATAATAGAAAACAAAATAATAAGAGAAATTAAAAGAAACTAACTCAATAATATTTTTCAGTGAAAAAAGAGAGCAAACAAGCAAAAATTTAATGGAAGAGGCTTAAACAAGTGAGAAATTATAATAAAAATTGAATGAAGAAGAATTATTTATTACCAAAAAGACAATAACGTGAGATCAGAGAATAAAAATTAAACGTGAGATCAAAGAAAAAGAAAGTGAGTTGAGTTATTACCTGTTATTTGTCTCATTGAGAGTTAAAATAGTTAATGTAACAAGTAATATAAAGAATGAAAAAAATATAAATTATTTTCTTTTCATTAGTTTTTATGATAGTGTGAGGTCAAACTAAATACAACAATGGAGCAAACATGTGTGCATATATAGTCATTAATATTTTTTTAAAATTTTGGTAGGGGCATCCGCCACTGACCATGTTAAATTTTGTGTTTGTTTAGTATGTTTTATTTATTTTCTTCTTGTGTGACTTTTGGTGGGTTCTTTTTGTTTCTCAACTAGTATCAATAATTTTGGTTCAAAAGGGAAGAAAGTTGTGGTTGCAAAAAGGGAAGATGGAGATGTCATTAGTGATATCATCACCTTACATCCAGAATTTCACGTCAACAATATTTTTGGAGGTATTTTTCTTTTGCTTTCTGTAGATTTTGTTGTATTTTAAAAAGTAAGGAGTGCTTCTTTATATACTATGGTTAGTGCAATAAAATTTGAGGTACCACTCTTTGAAGGAAAGGACAATTTCACTATGTGTCAATGAACATTAAAAGTCCTTTTAGTGCAACAAGGTTTGAATGGTGCTTTGCAAAAAGAAAAACCTAAAGAAATAGTGAGTGAAATTCTATTTAGAGGAAAGTTACAAGTACTATTAGATTGACACTAACTCCTATAATCAAGTACGTAGTGTTGAACAATTAATAAAAATACTTTTGCTAGTAATAGAAAGATTATTATGCATTTGTTATTTTTTAATCTTTTATTATAATTATAAATTCTCATTAAAAATATAATAAATATTATTTAGTTTAAACCACACATACGTGTATATATGAAAAATAAAATTTTAAAATAATTATACTTAAAAGATGAAAAATTATTTGAATAATGACATTTATTTTTAAATTTTCTCTACACAAATTTCCATTTTATATTATATTTTTAATTTTTTCCATAAAATTTTTATTTTGATTAGAATGGTATGTTATAATTAAAAGATAATATTATCTTATGTAATATAGCGTATTATACAATAATAAACCAAAACATGGTATAATATTAAAATTTTATTTGACCTTATACAACTAAGTCTGGTACTATAAAGCCTTATCATGTTAAGCAAGCCAAACGGGGTTACTAGCTTTTATATTCAATTTTGGAAAGTTAAGAAATAAGGAACTTTTTGTTTTCCATAAATTAATGTCATATTTGAAAAAAATTATTAAGTAATAACTAATTCATTTTTCAATTAAATATAATATATTCCGGTGTGAGTTATTTAAGAATTTTGACTAGTTTTATAATAGATCTTTATCATTAAACTAAATAACTAAGAAGGAAAAATATAGTAATTAAATTGTATTTTGATTATGTCAGAAGGATTCTTTATATAACCACGTGTCATCACATGAAAAATTAATTTTTTTTGTATGAAACATTTCAATTGGCGCCATGGAAAATTTTGCATTTGTTGAAAAATTACTTAATCAAATATTTTCATATACTTTAGTTTGAATTATTAATAAATTTTAGTTGATCTTATCAAAAAAAATTCTCTATTTTTTTCCAATCATTTTGTTGCTACCAACGGGTTCAAATGAAGGAATTGAGTTGAAGATTTTATTTATTTTGGATATAATGTGAAAGGGTCTTATCAAATTAAAACATGATTAGATGATTTATCATTTTGTTTTAAATTTTTTTGGTCATTTGAAAGCTACTCAACAAAGATTAATCTTATGAATTTAATTGAATACACAGACAGTGTAAAGGCGTTTTACACTATCATCCAATCATGTACCGACAAATCAGTAAACATTGTTGACTATCACATCGTCATCCAAACGAAATGAATTGATTGGTCAACCATGTAAAATCTTTTACACTATCAATATATCAAAATTAAACTCTAATCTTATTTTCTCATCTTTGGTGGAAATCAAATTTCAGAATGAACTATTAATAATGTAGCAAATTATCATCCCATGTTAATTCAATGGATCATTCGATCAATGTTGGCTAACTGTTAAGTGTCATATTTACACAAATTCAATCAGTAAAATGACACATGTTTTAAAGAAATATCTGACTAAAGTTCCCCATTTTTTGTAGGATTTATAATATATCCTAAGGATGGATACAAACATGTCAAAAGGTTAAAACCAAGGAAAATCCCACAAAGAATGAAGCGGAAACCAAAGGGGACGGAAGAACTGAAAAAGGACAAGTTCAGAGAAATCGCTCAGCGACAAAACAAGACAAGCACTGCTCAGCGGATGGACCCAGGCCGCTCAGCGGACGTACCACTAAGCCACTTGCAACCAGCGCATTTATGAGGCCAGCTAAGCCAGCCGCCACAACTGGTGCCGCCCTGCTCTGCAAACCGCTCAGCGGAAAGACCTTAACCGCTCAGCGGTTGTACCTAAATTGCTCAGCTAATGGACTTGGCCGCTGAGCGGACCTGGAGAATTTTGCTTATAAATAGAGGACCCGAGGCACTCTTCAAATCAATCCCTTCTCCCATAAAAAATTCATTCTTTTACATTTTCATTTGTACTCCAAAGCTTAGGTTAGTTTAGCAACAAAGAGGAGGCCAGTGACGGAGCCAAGAGTGATCGAGGAAGTACGACGGTCATTGTCATGACAGCGTGAGAACGTGTCATGGTAAGCGTCCATCACCTTGCCTCTGAGATTATCTCATGTAAGATGGATTTCTAATCCTCTTGTTGTTGGGATTTTGATGAATATTATAGCATGATTGTATCCACGTAACTTTTGCATTATGAATTTATCACTTTCTATGATTTGCTTGAATGATTTTACACTTAATGCTTGTTTTAGCTTAGCTACCTAAATCATGATTTCAGACTGCATGGTTGCGCGCGGCAGCGGCATCATAAGTTGGAACTAAATCAATTCATCTAATAAACCTAATTGCTAGAAATAGAGTTAGGGTTATTAGTCGTTTTAACATCTGGAATAACGCTGGTGTACTTTGTTAAGTTTGTGCCCGAAAGTGACAGCATAATAAAGGAAACCTGATGATCTTTTCATGCTCGACAGAGATGAACAAGTTAAGAACTGGTGGCGAGGAATCAATGAAATGATAATTCTGATGTATTAAGTAAATGTATACATGAACCTATAATAGGATCTAATTCCCAACAAGCTTCCTGATCTACCTCTGATTTGTTGCCTATTTATCTTTTATGTTGTTTATTTATTTATCTAAATATCAAAACACCAATCCTTCACTTTATTGTTTAATTAACAAACTCAAGAACGGTATTTTTGCAACTCCCTGTGGATACGACTATACCCGACTATACTGCAATTGGATTTCTTGTGAATCTGAAAGCTGTAAAGAAGGATATATTAAAACGACGAGAGTGTAAAAAAAACTTTCAACACTAACTAACACAACTTTTCATCACCATTTCACCTTCATTA
This sequence comes from Nissolia schottii, assembly GCA_003254905.1. Classification (NCBI taxonomy): domain Eukaryota; kingdom Viridiplantae; phylum Streptophyta; class Magnoliopsida; order Fabales; family Fabaceae; genus Nissolia; species Nissolia schottii. Next base: position 48,693 of record QANU01098946.1, read on the forward strand.
TTTTGCGTTTAATGTTTTACAATTTCGTAAATCCTCAACCATCTTATTACAGTCAACTTAATAAGATGAATGAATCATATTCATATGTGGACTTCGAAATATTGAATTTTAAAGCATATGGGCAAACAAATAAAAAGATGCCTTTTATTTGAATATTAACATAATAGATGAAAACACAACATTGACCAAACAGAAAGTAAGAGACGCGACACAAATGACATAGACCGATATATCTTAACAGTACATGAGGACACTTGGCTCAAGTCAAGGCAAACTAAACATTGACAAAATTCATACCCTAATGAGTCTTAACCATGAGACACACATGAAACTAGTTAAGATTGCCTTCTACTAAAATTAAAACAACAAAACACAAAAAACATAAACCAAATCAGGCATCTCCACGAGGACCTTATCAAGAAAAATTTTAGATGCTCTTAAAATAAGAAAAAGGTTTGTTTAATTCCACATTGTTCCACTCAACACAAGTGATGAATGATACAAAAATAAAACAAAGCCTTTTCCTTTGCTCAAATTAAGAACGTCTAAGAATTTTTAATTATCTGATTCGCCAAATTCAAAAGAACTTAGCACCAGGTGGCCCGTATCCTTCCATGTTGTTAGGGTTGAATGCATGGTGTTGCATCATGTTCCCATTAAACAAGTGATTCTGCATCATGAGATTTTGATGATGCATCACTGGTTGTAGCATATTAGTAGAAAATCCTTGAGGCACCGCGGTAGGAGCAGGAGCAGGAGCAGGAGCAGGAGGAGCATGGTGGAGGTGATGTAGCACATCATTAGAAGAAGAGGCGCTAAATAACTGAGCAGGGTCAGCAAGATTACCCTGAATGTTGAGGAGCTTATTAGCATTGTGTGTGACACTCTTCTTGAGTTCCTCAAGCGCCGCCTTCATCTGGTCAAGTTGGCCACTGTTTAGGTCCTCAACAGGGGAGGCCCACCAGAACTGGGCCATGGTGGCCTTGCGGACGCAGTTGAGGTCATCCCCGCGCTTCTTCTCAGCTTCCAGCTGGCTATTCACCTCTGTAAGTTGCGCGTTGAGGTCACAAATTTTGGCATTGCGCTGGGCCTCCATGAAATGTGCTTGAATGGTACTCGGGCTTTGGGGTGGGGCCTGCATCAGGAAACGCTCGACGATAGCTTCCACGCTTGGGTGGCCAAAGGAGAACACCTTCTCCCCAGGGGTGAACACAATGAGAGCCACTTCAGCGCCGCAAAGGGTAGAAAGCTCACTGGCTTTCTTGAACAGCCCGCTGCGACGTTTAGAGAAAGTAACGCTGAGGTTAGCCTCATTGCTAATCTTCTTCATCTCTATCTTTTGCCGACCCTTACTTTTCCTTGCAGTCGACATGTATAGTCAAGGGAATGGATCAAATAGAAAAGAATGATATGGAGGGGTTATTTGGCTATGTACGTATGTGACACAAGAAAAAGGTGCATGCGGATGGGTCTATATTTATAGGCTATTTTTCATACATATTCTATTATGGTAACACACGGCTAGGAAATATATAGTTGTATCTTCCTAGTGCTTTTGGTTACATTCAACAAATTTATGGGTTGAGATTGTGTACATCCCCTTTTGTATGTATGGCATATATATATGGTAGGAATCTAATGTCATTGAATGGCAAGATCTGGAAAAAAAAAATTCATATTATATCTATCTTAGTCTTTTTAGCTTTTTTCTGATAAAATGTGCATGGAAATTTCCAGGAAACTGCCATGATGAAGGATATTAATTTGATAAATTATTTTACAAATGGTATAGTTGAATAATTTTTGTCAGGGTGAAATACTCTTTTGATTCTTTAATGATACCTATTTATTCAATTTAGTCTTGTATTTTTTTAAAAAGTTTAATGTGATCCTTTATTTTTAAATCATCAGTCACTTTAGTCCTTTATTAATTCCTTAATTCTTTCATTTATGGACAATGCTGACATGGTAGTTAAAGGTGTTGATGTGACTGTTAAAGTTTTCAAAACGACGTCGTTTTAGTGCCTTTTTTTGGGAAGTTACCCAAAAAGATGATGTTTTGACTTGACTCATTACCTTTAGATGAAAAATTAATTTTTTTGGCATCAAAACAATATCATTTTGGCCACTTAACGACTACGTCACCGCCTTTCGTTACTAAAAGAATTAGGGGAGTAACGAAGGACCAAAATAACTAACAGTTTACAAATAAAGAATCAAATTAATTATTTTTTTAAATATAAGATTGAATTGAATAAATGAATATAATTAATTAATGATCAAAAGAGTACTATAGCGTTTTCATTATAACATTATTCCGTGATAAACTAGTAAATGATATGCCAATAGTTAGTTGTATAATTAATAACTAGTAGAAGTGTGTAATTTATAAAGAATAAATATTTTGAATCATGTTCGTTATAACAACATCCATTTCGTGATAAACACACAAATGATAAGTCAATAAGTAGTGTTGTAGTAGTGTGCAATTTTCAAAGGGAAAAAACTTTTTAACGTTGCAGGTATAACGACATTTGTTTTGGGATAAACTAAAAACGAAATAGCGAGAATTTTTTTTTTTAAAAAAATTATCTATCTCACTTCATTTTAGTTTATGTTTCCCTTCACTTCGTTCCATTTATAACTTGAACTATATTCAACAAGAGTTAAGAAATTTTAAATCAATGTTTAATTATAGAAAATTTGTGAAATATCTTCCTCAATTTCAACACTTAATTAATACATTCTATTAATGTTTATCTATATTTATCAAGCTTAAAATGTTGCGAAAGATAAAATTGAAAAGCCAATTAGCAATACTTGATTGATAAATAAAAAAAAGTTATGAAGTAAAAACATCGATATATACCGGAGACATGACACAGATCCTAACACAGGGAGAGTAGAGTTGAGGGTGATGGAAGATGAGCATTTGGTTGGTGTCGGAGGGAGAGGTTGTGGGGTAGTTGAGATCAATGACACAGGATATCAGCGATAAAGAAGAAGAGGAGGACGACAAATACGACAGCAATATGTCCCTCTTTGATCTAGAGCTTGAAGTCGAAGCGTCCGAACCACGAGTTAAAATCTTCGACGTGAAATGTTAGATCTAGAGATTAATTTTGTTGCTAGTGTGTTGAAGGCAACGGTGGCAAAGATCGACAACAGCGACGACAACTGAGATCAACAGCATCAGAGTTAAAGAGACAGATGCATGGTAATGGTGATTAATTAATAAATAGAATTATATTTTATATAAATATTAAATAGTGAATTTGTAACAATATAGCTGGCTAATTACGCTTAAGTCGCAATTAACATACGCCAGTTGTCACGTTTTAGCTTTTCATTACTTTTAGACTTAGTTTTAAGAAATACACTTAGATGGAAAATATGGGGAATTTTTGAACTTTTGCTGAAACTGAATTTAAAATACGAGCCATGCATGGAAGAATGATCAAAGATAGATCATAACCATGCTGGAAAGTCGCGCAACATCAAAGGTGCATCCCCATCAAAGCAAAGATAATACATATATTGAATATACCTCATAATATATTAATTAGGTGCATAGGGAAATACAATCAGTCATTACATTCCATAGAGATTCATACAAAATATTTAACGAGTGCAATATAACGTCGAGGAGCATACTACGCCCTACGCCGAGTGCAAAACATACCCTTGCTCATCACAAAATATAAACATATTAAGTAAACATACATAGATCTAATACACCAAAGGAAAGATAAATAGAAATAGCAGGTCACATTGGACTCTTGCTATCACTCATGTCCATGTCGTCCTCCGCGAGCAAACAAGATTGGAAAGGGCCACGACTAGGCAAAAAGACTAAGACCGACATCTTGGCACTGAACATTGCTCTATAAGTCATGCAATATCCTGTTCGGCGAGAAGGACCAATGCATTATGGCTGGGCAGGTCGAATAGGGTCCTCTTCAGGATCATTTTCTAAGTCATCCTCAACTAACTCGAACCCAAACTCAGAATCATCAGCCTCAATATCCTCATCCTCATGGTCAACTCCTAACTTAGCCTCTACATCCCTCATAATGTCATCAACAGTAGCAGCCACATCTCCAATCACTAAGTTGTCCTCTACAGCATCAGTCACAATGGTAGTAAGACCCAGGAACTTCTCTTCCTCATTAATGTTATCTAGAATTAATATGGGGTCACAGAAATGGTGATAGGTGTCCCACTCGGGGTGAGTATGGGATGCTCGGGTCTGGGAGGTGTACACTGATATATCAGAACTCGCTGCTGACTCTGGAACTAGGTCAACTACTGGTATTGGCGGAGGTGGAAAAGGCGTAGGCTCATGAGACACTTGAACATCAATGGGAACAGCTGGTAACACCAGGGTGCCAATGGCACAGACTAGATCTGGAGTAGTAACTCAGGTGTGATGGTGAAATGTTCCAAACCCGCGATCGTAACCTCGTACGTCATCATGCTCACAGCCTCAAGCACGACCATTCTCCTGGTAGGGTCCTCTCTACAACTCTAGATGATCGGGGGCAACGTCCCACTGTGTAGATGTGCTCCATCGGGACCTAGAACCAAATGCGAAGGGTATGAGAAATATATATTTCCTCAATGGATCTGTATGCATCGCCTAAGTGATATCGCATAGGGTTCCACCGTTCGGGTCTTCTCTAAGTAAGCATTAATGAAGGTTTAGTTAATCTCGTGTCCTAGTCCTAAACAGTTACCAGTTGATTCTAATCTTTCCTTTAACCTAGCAGGTACCAAGATATTGTAGACATAATAATGGTTAGACATGGATAAATGATAGAGTAGTGAAGTCACGCATGAATATGAAGTTATATCTCTTCTTCCTTTATTAACATTAGTACCCTTTAGTACACTTGGGACTGGTTACCACCCTTAGGCATACAACTTCGTATTATGGACTTGATGTCAATTATGTGGTAGCGAACCACGCAAGTTTCTTGACTGTGTCAGTAACCAACGATTTACGTTAGCTAGAGTGACTAGCTAACTACGTTGGACTAAGGGATTTTTATCTTTTCCCTTTTAGTACACCTAGAACCTTGGGTGTACAACCTCTGAACCAACAACAAGGTTACTGGCCCAAAGGACACACTTTACGAGGGAACCTTATTATGAATGGATCCTAGTTACTATAAGTGTGTTATATTAAAAGTTTTATGGATATTTCCTCAGAAGAGGACTTAGATTATCTTTGATATACTTACATCTTCTGTTCTTGTAACACACTTATAAAGGGATGATGATACACACACACACATGTATATGTATGATTATAAACACAAAAGAATGCATGCTACATTATAATAACATAGTCATCGATTCAGGGCATGGCATTCCATAATCACACTTATGAGGATGGGCATTAACATGGATATGTCATATTAGAAAATCAATTATAACATGGTCAAACATAATGATAGCACATGCAAACACACCCCGATAAATGCAAACACAATGCCAACTATCATTTAATGGGCATAACTTGAACCATACTTACAGTACTTCCATGCTAAAGTTCTTGTATCCTTATTATGAGGATTTTATGGTCACCATTCTGACCTTAAGTTCATTTTGTCGTGTGTATGGAATCTAGTCTTGACTCCAAACTCAGAGAACCATAAACTAGCATGTACAAAAAAAAACCATAGGAGCTTTAAGAGCTAGAAACACTCATACAATGTTCAAGACAACCAAACCTTAATTGATTGGAATATGATGGCCGAAACCACCCTTAGGGATACATTGATCCATCACTCTTTGGTTTAATTCAAAAACTCATATCATCGTTTATGCTTGAAATAACCGTGGATATGCGGATCTCATCAACACTTAATATGTAACATATAAACAAACAAGGCAAATCCAAAACCCTAAAAGGGAAAAGAATGAGTCTATCACCACTTGATGTGTCCTAAGCGCATATCATAGCTTATACTAGGAACCAACCATGGATCATTTTAAACATCACAAACTATCAATTTACAAAACCATGATTTCTTAAGTACATGAAGGCCAAATATAGCATTGAGAGAAAACAACAGTTCATTTCCTCTTGGGTTGTTCCAAAGCTCATATCATAGCTTAAGCTAGGAACAAACCATGGATCATCTAAACCTTACAAAACAAAAAAAAAAAAAAAAAAACTCTAAACCTTTAAACCCATAAGGGCTGAAAATACATGGAGAGGGAACACAAGTTTATCACCTCTTGGCTTGTCCTAAAACTGATATTGTAGTCTATATTAAAGACAAGCCATGGATCATCTAAACACCATCAAACATAGACAAACACAACCCTATGCAAATATGCACACAAGGCTAAAATACACATAAAGAGGCACACAAGCGTATCTCCTCTTAGCTTGTCCTACACTCATATCATAGTTTATGTTAGGAACAATCCATGGATCATTTAAACACCATCAAACATAAACAAAACAACTATTATGAAAATATGCAGACAAGGTCGAAATGTTGAGATTAACACAAGTTCATCACTTCTTGGCTTATTCCACAAACTCATATCATAGTTTGAAAATAGCCATGGATCACTTGAACACCATAAACTTTATAAAAAAAAACCCTAATGTCATAAAAACTCAAGAGGCCAAAATTCACAAGAAAGAAACATAAATTCATCACTTTTTGGTTTAGTCCAAAAAATCATCATAGTTTGTGTTGGATTCATCATAGATCATATGAACATCATCGACTTTAGAAAAACAAAACCCTAAGGTCATAAAAACTCAAGATGGCCAAAATGCACAAGAAAGAAACATAAGTTCATCACTTTTTCATTTAGTCCAAAAAATGATATCATAGGTTGTGTTGCATTCAACATAGATCATATGAACATCATCAACTTTAGAAAAACAAAAACCCTAAGGTCAAAAAAAACTCAAGATGGCTGAAATGCACAAGAAAGAAATATAATTTCATCTAAACCCTAGCTTGATAGAAAACCCTTTTGCAAGAAAACTATTTCAAGAACACTATTAGCACTTTGCAAGAAACTCATAAACAAGGTTAGACACAAAAGCACACATTGGAAACCCTAATCTTAGGTCCAAACCGAATCAATCCAAACATTCCAAGGGGATAAAAAAAATACATTTTTCTTGAAGGAAAACTCAATAACATAGTTAGAAACCACAACAACATAAGTTCTTCCAAGAGGAACTAGATAATCGAATTTTATTATGTTCTTTGATGGTGAAAGAAATTATATTTTCATGAAGGGAAAGAAGAGAGGAAAAACATATCCAAACATCAAAAGCATTGCAAGAGATAGTTGCACAAGTGTGCATAGAAACCTACCTAAAGCACAAACAAATGATGTCTTCTTGTAGAGGATGAAGAGGGCTTTAACTTTTGTGAAGAGAGTATGAATTTTTGAAGAGTTTATGAGGGTGATATAGGGGGGAGAGGCCAAAATTTTCTAGGTCTAGTTGGTGAGGAAGATGAAGCTTTTTAGAAGTTTTGGAAGAAGGAGAAGGGAGAATTGGAGACTTTTGCTTTTTCTCTTGAGTATGTAACTGAAAAATGAAATGTGAGTGAAAAGAAGTAAAGGAGGAATGGGTTGATGGGTGCAAGAACGGAGAGGAAAAAAGGGGAAGGAAAACCACATAACAGTAGAAATTCAATGAGCTTGCAATTTCATTAGTGATTGACTTGATTAAGTCCATAAAGAGACTTGATAAGCTAGATTTAAGATAATCATTCGGACACCCGCATATGTTTAAAAATTTCACGCTTCGAATGTCCAGACGTGAGGGGGTGTATTAGAGCCTCACATTGGTTAGAGATAAGACCTGGGTAAGCTTTATAAGTGCGAGACATCCTTCACCGCATGAGGTAGTTTTTGGGGGGTTGAATTAGTCCACTCAATTCTTAATAACGTGAGTTTACTCATTTTATTTTGATATACTATCAATATAAAAGTATTTTATATGAACAAAATTATATATACACACACACATCAAAAAGAAATTATCAATTCCATTAAATATTTACTTAATAACATTTTGCTTATATTTTTATTGTTAAAAAGAATATTAATTAATGATATCATTTTCTTATGAGAAACAATTAAAATAAATATAATTAAATGTATTGAGTGTTGACAAAAATTGTTATTATAAGCTACTAGAATTAATTTAATGGTAAGAGATTTGAGTAGTATACATGAGGTCCTAAGTTCAAAATTCATTGAATTTAATTTCCAATGTAAAAATACAAAAATTGTTATTATTAAAAGGGGCTCTATGTTTTGGATGAAGAATCTTTTTTTTGATACATCAAAAAGCGAAAAGAGAGGCTAACGCCTAACAAACAAAACACCCATAGAGTCTGCCAAAAGAGCAGAAAATAAAGCAGAAGGCAAGGAACTCAACTCTACATAAATAGAGTTACCAATCGCTCCCTTGGCTAGAACATCTGCACATTGGTTTACTTCCCAAAGCATGTAATGAATGTTAACAATCTAGTCCCAACTCTTCAAAAGCCTAATATCACGAATGAGACCACGGTAAAGATGGAAATCACTGCAACCTATAGAAACCATGGCCATTGCATGCAAGGAATCACAATCACAAACAACCATCTGAAAGCCAAGCCACCAAGCAAGGTCCAAACCTAGCTTAATAACCATTAGCCCAGCCCAGAGGATATCACGATGGCCTAGAGAAGCAAAGAAACCAGAAATCTAGCCTCCTTGACCATTCCGCAGTAAGTCCCCACAACCAGCTCTACTAGAAGAACCAAGAACACTCCCGTCTACGTTTAGTTTAACAAAAAAATTCTCCCGCGGACACCAGCGAATAAAGCAAGAATCAAAAGCAGAAATATTTTTGCCCAAAAATTGCATGTAATCACTATAAGCCATATGACTACGGTGAACAATTTGGGGACAAAGAAAAGCCCTCCCCTCAATAACTTCCTTATTCCTCGCGATCCAGATCTCTCACAATGTTAAGTAGAAAAACATGCTCGATTTAGAAACAGCAAAATGACGCATCCAGAGCTTAAAATCAATAGCTGAAAAAACTGGATCATTAACGAAATATCAAGCACCTTCCAAACAACAAAAGATTAATGACAGTCACAAAAGTAATGAAATGTTGTATCCTCATGGTTAGAACACCAGACACAAACCGTCGTCTGAGCAAGGGCTCGATGAGCTCAGAGGGAAGCTGTAGGAAGTGCATTGTGCAAAAACAACCAAATAACAAATTTTATTTTCTCTAAACTTTTCAAATTTCAATGCCATATCTAGGAACTCAAGCCTGCAGAAAGAAGTTCATCACGAATGCGCTTGCGAAGTAACCAATCATACCCAAAAGCCACCGAATAGGCAAAGCCTATAAGAAAAGCCTCTAGTGGAGGCGGTGAAAATCGAGTAAATGGCCTCTGCGTTTTTTTCTATTTGTTTTCAGTAGAGTTGGAGAAGGGGCTCTATGCTTTTGTTTAAAATAAAGTTTTATTTGGTCTTAAAAAATTATCTATGGGACAAAATAGAGTTTTTTGGTCAAATGGGCCTCAATAGTTGAGCCTTATAATTTCATAAAATATCTATACCTATGGGCCATAATTTGGGCTGAGTTTCATTTGTGGGCTAAATTTCCCCATGCCCCTCCACTCACCGTGTCTCAAATCTCAATTCTCATCTCATTCGATTCTCTCTCTCCTCCCAAAAAACCGTAGCAGCACGACGCGACAGCCTTCACCGGTCACCACCGCTTCTCCACCAGCCTCCGCCGATCAGTGCGCCGGCCACGACAGTCCCGTGGGATTTCCACTCTGCTTTTGTTCCTCTTTCTTCTATAGGGTTTGTTCCTCTTGATAGTTGCTTCCCAGCTCCAATTTCCGCTATCGTTGGTTTTTCTGATTTTATTTGTTTATGGTATTATTTGTTTATTGACGTTGAGGAGTGATGTTGAAACCTTATAACAACGCCACAACGATAGAATTTGGTTTTCCTTTATTTTACTAGTGTGATCTATGTGTGCGGTTAGTGATAACTTATTGAGTTCTTTGTGATGTTTTGAGCTTTTGATTGGGAAATGAAAGGGCTATTTGTTGATTGTTTGTTGGCAGGTAATTAGTGAAAAATAAAACCAAATCAACCCGAATTTGATTGGTTAAGATTTGGTAATAAAGATTCTGAACCTGGAATATTTTCTCTAAATCTGTACCAACTTGAATCGATTACCCTTAGTTTGAGTGTTGGACAGATTTAAAAGAAACATTTTTGGGCATTAAACGAATATCACAAAGTTAAGCTGGAAGCTATTAGAGTAGATGACTGCTATGCATTGTACATTGTGCTTGTTTTGTTGCAAAATGTAGGCATTGACATTAGGCTATGATTTATCACCAGCTAAATGGAGTTTTGCCTGATAAATTCCGAGTTTGGATATATTCATCTGCTGCAACCTGCAATATCTAAACAATTCTGCTTCAATTTCTGCAATTATGCAATATATCTGCTGTAATTCTAGTGCAATTCTGGTGTAATTCTACTGACAATGAGGAGTTAATTTCTGCAATATATCTGCTGTAATTCTGCAATCTGTAATTTTGCTGCAATTTCTGCAATCTGTAATTTTGCTGTAATTTATGCAATCTGCAATCTGAATTTCTGCTGCAATCAAAACGTTTTGGCCCGCTTTGGCCCAGTCTAAACCCTTTTAACTCGGCCCGAAGATGACCGGGTCTATCGGGTTTAGGGTCGGGTCCGGGTCCTCGTCCTCAAAATTGGCCCGGTCTAAATATAGGGCAGGGTTCGGGTATAGGCCAACCCGGCCCATGAACACTTATGATGGCTATATATTCAGGCTGATATGCAAATTCACTAATACAGTTAAATGAGATATGAGAAACTTTTTACAATTTTTAGGAACTAATGTTTTGATTCTTAAGGAATTTGGCCTGCTCTACATGGATCAAAATTGAATCTGTAGTTCTCTAATTTTGCTGACTCCTTACTCCTTCAGCAGTGGTCTCTCACAACAAGACAGTAACCAATGCTGGGATTTTCATATGGAGAAATATTGCTGTTGCTTGGAGTCACTGCAGCTGTGATTGGTTGGTTCACACTTCTCTTTACTTTCCGTTTATCATAAATCAAATTTAATTTAGGAATCTAAATTGTTTATCTGTCAAATGGGTGTATTATAGGACCAAAGGATTTACCAATCATAGCCAGAACGGTGGGGAGGCTAGCTGGTCGATCTATTGGCTACGTACAATTGGCTCGCGGTCAGTTCGATAGTGTTATGCAGCAATCCCAAGCTCGCCAGGTACCCCCCTTTCTCCAGGCTAGAGTTATAACTTACAACTCACATGGATTAGTTTCTTTAGGTTTTTATAGAGCGAGTTCTATTAATAATGGCTGTAAGTGTGTAACATTTGGAGAAATAAAACCAGCAAAAGGAAGTAATTTTTAAAAAATAACAAAAAAACCTGGGACTCTAATTGAATCAGTGAGGATAGTGATTTTAATGCCTGGTTTTCCCTTTGCATTTCTCTAACAATATAAGAATATAACAGTTAGGCACATATTTACCTTGCATCAAAGAATGTGCACGTCTGTACCGCAACTTGGTAATGGCATTCAAGTAGCAAAAACTAAATTCTATTGTATTCGCATTTTGTCTTTAGGTTCATAAGGAGCTTCAAGACACAATGGCACAGCTAGATGCTATTCGTCATGAAATACGAAGTATATCAATCATAAATCCTGGCCCTTTGACACGGAGGCTTGTGGATAATGTTGACCCGACATCTATCTGTAATGGTACTCTTTTCATGATTTATTTTGTGACATATTTCAGGATTCTAAATTTTTACTGATACAGTTGCTAGCATTTTCTAGACAATAAGAAACCCGAAGATGTTGGAAAGAATAACTCAATACCCACTGTTACCAAGGTTAATTGACTACACCCACAACTTGATATAATTATATACTGCTTCAGGAAAGTTTGCTTTACATGTCTATAATTATTTCCAGGATTCGACTTCATTGGCCTCAAATTTGTCCAACATGCAAAGTCAAGCAACCACTTATGCCAAATTGGCAGAGTCCCCGGCCATAAGGAATGGTCTAACAGCGAGTAGTACTGAAGTCGAGAAGATTAAAGATGAACTACAGCTTGCTGTCTTACCAGTTTCTGCTGAAAGCGCCGGACTCTTGCCAAATCGTGGGGGTAATGATAGTTTATGTTGTTCAGTCAGATTTTTTGCTATGATTGTCTGATATCTTTGTTGCACTTTACCCCCTTGAACTATTGGTCATGTGCATGTTACCCTTGACTCAAAAACGTGCCAATTGACCATTAACGCTTCATAACGGTGCAAATTTACCTTACATCACAAAACTACCCTCATCTTCTTGAAGAAGAGGAGGATGGAGGGGAAGGAGATGAGGGTAATTTAATAATTTAAGAGTTGATTTGTACCATTATGAAACTATACTGGTTGATTTGCACATTTTTAAAAGTCAGAAGTAAAGTGCGCATAATCTATAATTCAAGGTGATAAAATTCTTTACTCCCTTGTAAAAATTGTTAATATTGTTTCTTTCTTTTGGAATGTATAGTAAACTGTTTGTCTCATTTTCTGTTTATGATTGTGGCCGGTCATAGCTTTATACCTCATTCATTTCACATTTTCACTTTGTATCAAGATGGACATCATCATGCTTATTGTTGATGGGTCTAAGTTTGTTTTAGAATGATATCTGACTTGAAACAATCTTTGGTTGTATTGGCAGATGCTGTGAAAGGATCCGACATAGTGCTAGAGGCAATTTTGGAGGCAGAAGTAGCTCATAATGCAAAGCGGTTCTTTTCACAGCCCCAAAACCAAATATGAGTGATATATGGTAATACTACATAGTAACTTAATTTTCTATATGTTAAGCGTACCTAGTTTGTATTTTGTCGCATTTGTAATTGTAAATACAAGAACATGCATTATTTAGAGTAGATTTATAATAATGGAATTGTTTCAGTAATACTATTTTTTTTTTTTCAAGTTACTGGTTGGACATGGTTGGTTTTTCCTGAGTGGAGCTGTTTCATCTCTCAATTCCACTTTCCTTGCAAAAAGAAAATGAAGTCTCTACTCTCAAGCTAGTCTCCTAAGCGAGGTTCTGACAATGTAGTTTGTATAAGTTTTCTGTTAACTTGGTTGAGCATGCAGAGGATGCATGTTTTTACTTTAGTTGATACCAATTCTGACTAATAATTAACGAAATAAAGTTTGCTTTTATCGTGTGAAAAGTGTTGTTTTTTTAATTCTTATAAAAAGGTTACTTTAATTTTTGTTGATTGCTTGGATATGATTCTCAAAAAATGAAATCATTTTTTTTTTTAAAGCAAGATGTATTTGTCGTCAAATCAATTGAAAAATTATGTCAGAATTATTCTTTAAAAAGAAATAAAAAATGGTTATTAGATCTTTGAGAGACCCGTACTCCTTAAGGGCTTAGATTAATTAAATTCTTATTAATTGGATTTGAACGTTGGAAGTTCCAAAAAAAAAAAATTCATTCTCTAGCCTGAAAGTGTTTTCCTATTGGGCTATGAGAAGATGAAGTGATTAAGAATTTGCAATCATTTGAACCCCAACAAAAGTTGTAATCATCATGTTGGACCTTGATGAAAGACGAAAATCAACCTGATCTTAATCCCTACACTAATATATAGCATATATTTTAAGAACATTAAAATGAAGTCTCTATTGCTCTTAACCTCTTTATCTATGGTCTACAAGTATTTTCTTTTCATTGCTAAATTCCAATATTTGGAAGTTCTTAGGACATTTCTGTATTTTCATCTTGATGAAATAAAAGTTACCTATCCTTAGGGGAAAAAAAAATGGAAGTCTCCATTAATGAACAACGGAACCATAGAGTCCTGCTACACGTACACTATACATACACCCTATATTTATATATATAAAGTTTGTGCTTTAGTGCGTGTAATGTTTGTGCACTTAATTAAGTATAATTGAAAATATCATCTATAAGTTTGTAATGTTTGTGCACTCACAAGGATAAAGTTTGTGCATTATTAATGGGGTATGTATGATTGTATAAAATTAAGTGTATATGTAGCGTTTTTGGAACTACAAAAGTAACTTTATGCATTCACGTCACATACAAGGTTTCCAAGAAGTGGAAAAACAAAACCCACAGGTGAACATGTAAAATTTCCCAAAAATTTGTCACCTTTTAGAAAAAGGAAACAAAGAGAGAGAGAGAGTAAACCCTCCTCAGAAAATAAAAAAGAAGGCTTCATTTGATCCTTCACTATAACAAATGTATAATAATAAGTTACTCTTGGCATTAATAAATAATTCAAATTAATCTTTAATTAAAAAGACAAGAAAAATGGAGGCAACACTCATTTTGATTCTTAAAAGTATAAATATATGTCATTTTGGTTCTTGAAATTCAAAAATTAACTTTTTAATTCCTAAAGTTGTAAGTCATAAGCCAAATTAATTATTGATATAGACCCTTTGTAACACATGGATTAAGAATAACATTAAGAAGATTAAACATGGATAAACACTTGTCTTTAGTGTGGTCATCAAGAATTTGACATAGGGTGATGTCATAAAATACGCCCTAAGCAGATCCACAGAGAGACAAGAAGCGGAACTATGATAGGTATAGATTGGAGCGTTTTGGACTTTTCCCCACATCCCAAAGGTGTCATGGGATCCATTCCAAGGCCTTTTGGCCAGCTATTAGGACTTCGGAAGCAAGAAAACAGATACGCCCTCGCAGCAACTGAACCCTGACATCATTCAACAGCCCTCAGACAGTGGTTTCAGGGGCTCTTCTAGATGCCTTCTGCTGACCTGCTCAGAGGGCAGCAAGCAACCCTAACCTTATACCCTTTAGGAACTCTTCACAACAACTTACGAGAGAGGGGCAAAAAGTATGTTTGTTCATACTAGGTAGTTTTAGTAGGAAATCTGCACTGAGGTAAGATTTGAGAGTAACATATCTTGGTTAAAGTTGTAGACACAAGGACCCACACAGTAGATGACCTTGTCCTGCAGCCCTGAAAGTGACATGTCAAAAGCAAAACCCAAGGAAGTCAAAATGGAACCGTAGGAACGAGAAAGAGGGTAAGAAAAGAGGGAAAATCAGATAAAAAAAGAGAGGAATCGTGAGAAAAAAAAAAATGAATAGAATAGAGAACACATACACTAAGGATAAGCAACCCAAATAGAGAAATCCTGAGCTGGAGGGCATATCCTAAAACATCACAATCTCTTGCTCTCAAACTCAACAACTAAAGCCACCTACAACAAGGGCTTGGATTGGAGGACAAGGTTGTTCACCCTCACAATCCAACCCTCATAGCCGCCATTTTCCCTTCCTTTCATTCCTCTTTCCTTCCTCAAGTCTCAAAACAAGCTTACAAACCCATAATCTCTCATTTTCTCATCTTCATCTTATGTTTTAAACTTGTTTACCAAAACGGTTTAAATCAATTATTTAATTATGTTTTCGTTAATTTGTCACTTTAAACGAGACTATGACAAAAATTGGAATTGCAACTAAAATTGTAATACCATCTAAAGTAAAAAATGTGATTATGACAATACTTAAGACTGCAAATCTTAACTGATAGTATAACTTCATTTACTACTGATGATGTTCCCCCAAACTCGGGGTTGTCACGGATGGAACCACATTGTGGCTTGTGGAGGGTACATGGCCCCACTAGTATTTCACATTTTATTACTAATATATAATTATATACGCAATTTTGCCCCTATAAATTGATCAAATTTGTCCGCGCACTCAAATAAATAAAATTATTAAAATGAATCAACTTTTTTTTTTTACTTCTTAATGCACTAATTAACTATATGAATACTATGTTTCAATAATTTATTTTTTTCAAAATAAATTTTAAATCTTACAAAACAAACAAAAAAAAGCTCACACCTTACCTTCATGAGCCATCACCCACTTCACCTTAACTTCTTCTCTCCCTTGTATTTTAATTTTCTTCGTTCGTTTTGTTTTCAAATGGTTATTTATTCCCTTTTTTAAAAAAAGAAACTTCTTGTATAATTATAAAGCGTCATACTAAATAATCTTAAGACCACAAAATAAATGATATTTCTATTTTAAATGACAAATCTTTCATTTTAAGAGACTAAAATGTCATTCATTATTTATAAAATATATTTACCATAATACTTTATAACCAAATAAAAACTTATCAAACTTTTTATTCTCGTATGGACCCACCCATTTTTGTTACGCCAATCCATAGGAAATATAGTCGCTCATTGTCAAGCTTGTGGCCCTGCCACCTCGCCACTAGTTTGATTGATCAGTACTACTATTCAGTAGCTGAGTCAGCTGATATCACAAACTTTGCGACATTGAGACCCATGAGGATTATATAACCTTTCCTGACAACCTAAATTTTTTGGATCCTTCACTGGTCAAAATCTCATTTACTATGATGAAATATGCGAAAATGTAATTATAATAAATGAAATAATTAATTTGATTTATAACTTATAATTTTAGAAATTAGAATGTCATATTTTAAATTTTAGAGATTAAAGTGATTTAAACTTACACTAAAATAAGTATTTTTATGAGAAATTAATTTTAATTTTTGGATAAATATTCAAATTAGTCTTTGAAAAATGTATCAATGTCTTAAGTAGTCCATAAAAAAAAGGTGTCAACATAATCCATGAAATTTCAAAACGTTGCCCCTATTAATCCATTGAAATTTGTTTTTGGAGCTTCCAGGAGCTAACTAGACAACCCTTGATATTTTTATTGAAAAATAATTTAAATTATTTATAACTGTAGTTATAAATATAAGTCTCATTGTTTCCCTCTCCCTTTTATTTTTAGAAATGTAGACATGGCGAGAAAAGCCATCATTGCCGGTGAAGAGAAACCTAGTGTTTCAGAGCTCACCTGCAAGGTCGACAACCCAACGGTGGAACCTGTTGATGACGGCTCAATCGAGTGGCTGTTGTAGGAGGAAGTGCCAGATGGATTCAAAGAGTATAGTATAAAGGAGTTGAGATAAAGAACGAAGGAAAGAGACGATAACATCATTGATGTGTCAATTATATTTTTAAAAATAGGTTTAATTATAATTATGAAACATGTAACTGAAGTACACAAATATTAACTTGAGCCACATTTGGATATTCCCGTGGTTTTAAAATGTGTCCATTTTAGGACATTACATAAATTAAGATAAGATACTAAATATTATTAAAAAATTATAAAATACTACTTGAAAAGACATTACACTTATTTTAAAAAAAGTACACTTTATTAATGTTTTTAATGAATATAATTAAATTAAGAGTATTATTGAGAAAATGATAATTAATGTTAAAATATGAGTAAGTAGAATATTATGAGAGAAAGTATTATTTAAGCGCGATAAAGCCAAACCCGTCTTGCCTCTACCCTCTTGGCTCTCTCTTCTCTCTTGCTCTCTGACAACTCAACTGAACCACTTCGCATTAAAAAAGAAAGGAAAAAAAAAAAAAA
>QANU01098946.1:66625-101984 GCA_003254905.1 Nissolia schottii
AAAAAAATGAATAAATTTGACTGGCATTTTTGGTTTTCATAGGCTATAGAGGTTTCTTATTTTTCAGGGACAAGTTTGTGGTTATAATTTTTTTTTTTAGCGACTAATTTGGGGCTTAACTCTTTTGATTTATTTATTTATTTTTGGTTTACTTGTTTTTGTTGTTGCTTTTGGTCCTTTGAGATATATGGTGGTGTGTTGAAACTGAAAATGAACTTGGTGCTTCAATGGTTTCAGTATAAAATGGGAGTTTGTTTAAGACTCGGTTAAACTATAGTATAATGGTATATGGTCAGTTTTGAATTTTGATACAATGGCTACATACTGTTATTTATTTATTTATTTATTTATTTCTTGCTTTATAATAGGGTGAGCGCCGCTACGGTAAGGGTATTGTTTTGTGATTCAAAGTTTGGAAACAGTCTCGGGGAAAAATGAAATGTACTGGGACCCTCATGCACTGGGTCTTTATTTATTTATTTTTTTGCTTCCTACCAATTATTTTTCTGCAGGAGGATTTGATCATTGTGGTGTATTTAGCTTTATACCGTAGAGGGGTTTGATATTGAGAGTAGTTTTGGTGGGGGATGAAGGAAAGTGATGATCTTATTTGGTGAATTTTATCGTTTTATTTTGTATTTTTTGTTTAATGGCTGGCATGATAAGGAATGAAAGGAAATAAGAGGTGGGTTTTGAGCTCTGTGGTAGAACTGGATTTGTTGGTGAGATGGGATTTGATGTTTGATAGAGTTTGAAGCAAATGAAAGCGGAAAGGGGATGTTATTGCAGAAAAAAGAAAATGCAAAGTTATATTGTGGTTGGGTTAGCCATGATCATTATGGTATCCTTACCATAATAAGCTAGATTTGGTATCTTTCCCTCTATATAAGCTCACTTAACCTATGTAATGCAAAGAAGTTAGAAAACATTTTAGAATATAATGAAACTCACACTTAAGCAGGAGGATGATCCTCTTTCTGCAAATAATTGAATCCCAAAAAAATGAGATTTATCAACAGGCTGACGTAGTGCCAGACTTTTTAGGCATGCTTTTGTTGATGCTTATGACCCTTTTGCAGGTTTTTCAAGGGCAACCCATGTCCAATAATACCATTCCCACTGCTCCACATCCACCAGCAATGCGTCCAAGGGTGCGGGCTCGCAGAGGACAGGCTACAGATCCACACAGCATAGCTGAAAGGGTGAGCTCCGGGATACTTTCAAAAACAGACTACGCTGTTATGATGCCTTAACATTTTACATAAGGAGAATATCACATTGTTAATTCCTTAATCGGCTAATTTTTCTTTATTTTCCATGTTACCATATGATAACAGCTTCGCAGAGAAAGAATAGCCGAAAGAATTAGGGCTTTGCAAGAATTGGTTCCCAGTGTTAACAAGGTATTGATTTCTCATTCATGTCATTTTATTAGACTTTGTAGTTTTAGATTTTAGAGAGGAAGGGATTTTTCTCATGTTTATACTCTGAAGTGAGAAAAGATAGAAGTTTACATGTACAAAGTTGTATCTATGATCATTCCCCTCCCTCCCCATTTTATTTAATTTTTTTAATTTCTTGTATTTTTATAATGACACAACATCCGTAAAATGTAAATGCTACCTGTCAATTGCTGCTGAAAATTCAAGGTGGGTTTTTGACTGGTTAGTTTTAGAATGTTCTTTTGATTGATATTGGTGTACTATGCATGTAAAAGTTTTTTGAAATGTAATGCTTGAATTCATGAATATGTGAATTCCTGGCTGATCTAGGCGCACCTTTTTTCTTCCCCTTGTGTGATTACTAATGGGATAATGAATACGTTAAAGTTGAAATGGCTGTCAGACAATGCATTATGCAAGGACTGGCATAATTCTAATTTTATGAGACCTCCCCTTGTTTTGCCTTATTTTTTGCCTGTTATACCTTTAGGAAGAATAGTCAGAACATAGATTAAATAACATTGATTTTTAACTGATTCTTTGTTTTCTTTCTTTTTTGGCATGTCAATGCATGTTTAGAAGTCATAGATATTATGCATGGATTCTATTTAAGAAAAAAGTGACTCGATGCATGAGGCTTCCTCAATTCGGCCATTGTGGGGGTATGTGGAAGGACATTTGTACAATTCCTGTGATATGAGGATGAGACTCTATATATGCAAAATTATTTGTTTTTATTATTTCTTTGATATCCACTTGACATATAGCCATGTCTCACGTATTTTATATTTTAACTCTTAATGTTTGTGGTACAGAATAATTAATCTAGAAAAATTGCTCCCACCCAGTGTTTAAAATGGGAAAACATATTCAAATATTCTGCTCTGGTGTGCATGAATTTTAGAGAGTGCTTGAAGTATGAAATAAGTCTTCTGGGTTTCAAGATATAGTTGTTTTTTTTTTTTTTACTACTTGTGGTCTGCAGTACTTCACTCGAGCCCTGGCAATCTAATTATTCCGTTGTTTCTAATACTATTGTGTATTTGTACTTTGTTCAGACGGATAGAGCTGCCATGCTTGATGAAATTGTGGATTACGTCAAGTTCTTAAGGCTTCAAGTGAAGGTTATTCCTCTTGTGATCCTCATGGATTTCACTGTTACTTTTGCTTGATGTTGTTTGCCCTTATTAAGTCTCAAATTTTAATTTACATCTTTTGTTGGGATTTTCCGGTTTCCTTTCCTTTTTCTTTTCTTTTTGTGAATCATAAACCCTGTTTCTGCGAACATGCTAACCACTTAGTTGATTTCTCTAGCTAATCCATGGGAGTACATATTGCTGTTTGAATATGAAAATGAAAGCAAGGCTTATAGGATCCAAATTAAAATTTGCCAGCAATTTGAAACTGAGAGTGCAAAAGACTTTGCATGACTGTTACTATTTCTCGGCCTTTCAGGTTTTGAGCATGAGTAGGTTGGGCGGAGCTGGTGCAGTGGCACCTCTAGTAACTGACATCCCATTATCCTCAGTCGAGGTAATTGTTCTTCCGAATGTGTAGTTTGTGAAATTTTGCTTTTTCTCTCGGCGACAATTTAACAAACCAAGTATTTATCAGGAAGAAGGCGGTGAGGGTGGAAGAAACCAACCGGCTTGGGACAAGTGGTCCAATGATGGCACAGAGAGGCAGGTAGCTAAGTTGATGGAAGAAAACGTTGGGGCTGCCATGCAGTTTCTTCAATCAAAGGCGCTCTGCATCATGCCCATCTCACTGGCATCGGCAATATACCAGTCACAGCCACCGGACACCTCTAGCATAGTTAAGCCTGAAACCAATCCTCCTTCATAGATAGACTTGAGGCATAGGATTCCCATCAAGAGAAATTATCAGGTGCCCATGGAGCATCAAACGATAAGATTATATTATTTTGAATAATGATAAAGTGACATTTCAGTGGGTCCTACTACCAATTGAAATTGAAATGTCATTCTATTATTAGCTAGAACAAAATTCACCAGACGCTTCATGAGTATTCAATAATTTCAATAATAATAGATTAGGGCTTGCCTTATGCTTCTAGGGCCCCCAACTTATTTGTCTGTTCCACCCCCCTTAATTTTTAGTCATTAGTTTCCATCAAGTTGCAATCAAAGTCAGATGCCAATAGTACTTTCTTTTTCTTTTTTACCTTTAACCTTTTGTCAAAACAGGGTTTGATGTCAATGCCCTAAAAAATGCAAGCAGGGCCCACCTTGTCTTGCCAAGTTTCAATTAAAGCGGAAGAAATGGTCAAAAATTCAACTTGATATGCTCTTCCTTTTTTGGTATCCATGGGTGGGGGTTAGTGGAACTTGATGGAAACACTTTTATAGTGGGGCTTAAATTTTTTTTCTTTCTTTCTTGTAGTGGGTAGTGGGACCTTGTAAAAGTTTAGGTAGGGTGGTGTGTATACATATTTTTTTTTATATATCAGTGATGTAACTTTAAGAGAATTTGAAATGTAGAGATGAAATGGATAATGGTTGCTTTAAGGATGCCAAGTCCAGCTGAAAATGCTCCTGCTTTTTGTTTGTTTAGGAGTGTGAGTGAGTTTATTATTCAAAATTATAATTGGACTTGTTTTCTATTGGAGGGAGAGATGGAATGACAAGTGTGGTGCTCTCTTCATCATCCATATCAATGGGTAAGCTGTCACCTTATTCAACTCGCAAGTCTCACAGAAGCTTTTTTCTCTGAATTTATATTACGGTATGGATAAGGATAAATAGATTGGTTTTGAAATATTGTTAGTGTAAAATATTTTGTCTTCATAATAATCGATAACAGGTGTTTTGAACTACTTTCTTTTTGTTTGTTTATTTTATAAACAACGGGGAAAATCTTGTCTTGTAAATGACTTTTGAGGTAGTTAGGATAAGAGTTATAGCTAGAGTTTAATAGTTTTAGTAATGTGGTTATATATAATTGGATGATTGGATTAAAAATAAAAACTTTACATTGACCGGTAAAATCAAATCTTTAGAATAATTATAGTTCCTCCCAGTTTGCTATAAGTCTCTTTACTAATTTTGCCAATATGTCATTTCAACTTCTTTACTCTAATGGCAATGTAATTTATGCGGTAATATAACAATTTCGTAATCCTTTTTCTCTACTTCTACACTTTTTCTTCTCACTTCTCCTCCTCTTTCTCTTATTTTACCCAATTCTTTTAAGCTTGTTAATTCATAATGTCAGAAAGATAGGCTTGATCGATGTTGGTGATTTGAGCGGTAAGGGTCTTACTGAAATAAAACAGACTGAAACAACTTTCTTAATTAAAAGCTTTACATTTGATAATCCATAATGGGAATGGTTTTTGGACTTCGAATCAATATGAAGAAGTTAAAGCTTTAAAACCGAGTAAGGGCCGCACAAAACTCCACAAACGGGTAACATCTTAAGAATTTACTGTTTTACTGTCAAATAAACAATAGTTGATGCGCTTGAAAAAAATTATTGTATTTTTTATCGATAATTCTTCGTTAACTAATAATCAAACGCAATTAATAGTCTGCTACAACATTAGAAGTTGGTACAATATAACATGTTACAACAAAAATTAAGCCTAGAAATACAATTATGTGACCTATAGAGCTTTATAACACACCAGAATAAGGACACCATTCACATTACACTGCAAATACCAATAAATACAAAAGTGAGCAATGTTAGATCTTAGATCCATTTGAAGCATCTTATAACTCATTTTGCTCAAGTTATATAGAAAGGACAACAATCATATATTATTCTGAAAACTAAAGCGCTGAATACATCTATCTAGTATGCCAAACATGAAGGTAATCAAGCCAATATATACTAGCAGCCAACTCTGCGGTACACATCAATACACCAAAGTCAAAAAAATAACTGAATGTTGTAGAAATGTGGCCTATCTTCCCAGAAAAGACCCAACCAACATCAACACATGATCAACTAGTGTAGGTTGTCGATTGATCATCAGACACAAACATAATCTTCTATTTCGAGAAGTTGCTAACTGCAAGAACAGAAGTATGAGTTAGGCTCACACTTGATTCCTCGATCTAGACATCTTGCCATAAAAAAACTCATGGAAAATGATAACAAACAAATCGGCAACTAGTAAGACGATGGGAAACAAAAGAAGAAGAAAAAAAGATAGGAAGAAAAAAAGAAAAGGAAAAAAAAAATACCGAACTAGAGGAAGAATGTGTCCCATGGAGTTGGCTCCCCCCTTCAAAGTAGGTGGAAACTTAAAAAGAAAGGAGCAGGAAAAGGGGGTGGGGGGAAGGGAAGCGTGGTTCACAACACTATGGTTCACTATAAGCACAATTCTAACAACTCCAATTTAGAAACAAAAAAATTGATGAGATTTATAGAGATATGATAATATTTTGAATATAATGAAATCTACATTTTTTTTTTCTCATGTGAATGTGTCTAAAAGTGTTGGAACAATGCTTCCACAAAAATTTCTTTTGAGAGATTTTCATACATGTGATGATGCTGTGTGACTGTGTGAGGGTGACTAAGGTCACACACCGTGGATGCATCATGCATGGGTTCACATCGGTAGTACACCAATATGTCCCATTAGTGCTATGTTAGGACTTGTCTAGTAAGTTGAGAATTGCATTGGGGAAATGTTGACATTAGCGAACATGAATATCTCATTCCCCGGCTTCTCACTGCTTTATCCCTTTTTTTTGGTACCATGCACGATCCTCTCAACTTCTGATCAACCTGGTTACCAACTCTTTTTTCTTTTTCGTTAATAGATCAACCTGGTAACCAAACAAAACCCCCACCCTAAGCCAAGCGAGACACTTCATTAGGACACACTCTAATAAAAGTAGATTCCAATAACTTCAGACAAATGTTATCCATATAATTCAAAATCTGACAATTGTTGTACATTTTATTCTTTATTTTTTTCATTCTTCTTGCTTAATCTCCTATCAATTTTTTTTATATCTTATTCTTTGTGAATTCTAAGAGTTTTCATTTTCGTTTCTAGCAAATTTGTTGTTTTTGGTTTTTCAAAAGTTTGTGTATGTGCGTAAGAAAGTTTGTCCATGTTTGTTCAAAAGTTTGTGCATGTGTATAGAAAACTTTGTGCATTCTTGTTTAAATGTTTGTACATGTGAGCATAAAAATTTTCTTGTTCATCTTAGTTTTCATTTACATTTTTGTCATATTTTTTTTCTGGTTATTGAAAAGTTTGTGCACATCAGTTCAAAAATTTGTGCATATGTTTAAAATGTTTGTGCATGATACAGAGCATGTGCACACGCTTAAAGTGTGAGTGAGGAGATGAAGAGAGAGTGAAGCAGTTACTTTTTTGTTATTTAATGTGTCGCTGATATGATTTGATTTGATTCCGTATTTGAAAAAATTTGTACATGTGTAAAAAAAAGTTTGTGCATATATATGCAAATATTTGTGAACTTGATGTTACTGTGTAGATCATGGATTGACAAAACAGTTGGCAGCATTTGGGTTGTACCCCTAGCAACGCCATTAACTTAAAGGGCTATGCTATATGAATAACAAAAGTGTCCAATAAAGTATAGATAACGTATAAAATACAATAACTTTTAATTATACACGGGTCCTATATACTTATTGTACTATACTACGATTTTGTCTTTTTGTTATGTTTTAACGTTGTTCATGTATAATTTTCACTTTTGTTCATGTAAAATTTCTCTAACTTTAATAATGATAATCTTACTTATTTGTGAGTTTTATTAACTTTATCTAGAGATTGCATAAGTATGAGTCATTAAAATTGCACCAAAAAATTTTTATGAGTTAATAGAGAGTTATGTTATTTAGACTTATTATATGTGGGATATCATGTCGATACACGTGTTATTTATTATTGGATGAAATTTTTATGGAATTTACACCCTATTAAAATTCAATCCAATGGTGGATAACATATGAATCAACATAGTGTTTTACATATATAACATGAGTACAAATAATATTTCAATTACAAAACACGAGCGCACCAAAAGAATATTGATCTTAAGAAAATATTCTTATCACATAATACTTTTTAAAGTTTTGAGAAAAATACTGAAATAACATTTTTCAACATGTAGTTTGTGTAAAATAGAAATTCATTTTATTATTTTAACTTTATAACTATCTTTTCACTGAAAAAATTATATTAACATGAAGTCACAAACAAATAAATATAGAGAAATTGCTTTGTGACTAGAAAATTTGTCAAAATGAAATATGCCCAAATTAGGTAGCAATATATGAGGTATCACAATTTATTCCCACTCAATCTTTCCTTCCACTAAGAATTAGTCATATGTGCAAGACTATAGATCTCTGACAACCTAATTTTTTTCCTTCTAATCTGACAACCTATTTCTACTTTATACCATCTTTGTAACAATAATTTGGCAGCGCAATAGCTCATCATTTAGAACATGTTTAGATAACACAATTTATAAAATTTTAGTTTTTCAAAAGTTAAAAGTCATAAATTTTATTATATATTTGATTATAGAGTTTATTATTTCTCAAATAGCTTTTTTAGTATTTTTTGAAGTTAAAATATATAACTTTTCAAAATGTAATTTTTAAAATACGTAATAGATATGTCTTTTAATTGTGTATTCAAATATAAAATAACTTATTCATAAATTTATTTAAAAAAATTTCTTTCATATGACTTAAATAAGTTTGTTTTTTTTTTGTCAAAATATGTTTTTTAGCCAAACTCACCATTCAACCTTAATAGTGTACAAAAATGAGGCACAAGGAAGCCCATATTTCAACAAAGGCTGCCAACCATCCAGACTCATAATTCTCAATCAAATGGACTTTTAGCCCATACAGAGAGTTCTCATTTAAATGGACATAAGCCCAATCACCATTTTTCTTAATCTTTTCATTTAAAAAATAAGTTAAATATGTTTTTAATCCTTCAAAAATTACAAATTTTGTATTTTACCCCTCAAAAATTTTTTGTTAGAAAATAGTCCATGACAAATTTGTTTGGTACGTTCAGTCCATGCCGTCAAGTTGGGTCATTAACTGTTGATGTGGCAAGCCACATGTCCACACAAAATTGACACATGGCATTGCACGTGACTTGTCACGTGACTAAGTTAACTGTCATGTCAGCAGTTAATGACCCAACTTGTTGGCAAGGACTAAATCCTACCAAAAAAATTTGTCAGGATTATTTCCTAACAAAATTATTGTAGGAGTATAACACAAAATTTGTAATATTTCAGGGACTAAAAACATATTTAACCCTTAAAAAATTATATGAGGAGGGATAGAGAATATCGGGCGAAGGATTTAGACTCTTAAAATTAACATATCAACTAGTATGCAATATCTCTAAATTTATCTTTTATTATTATTTTTATGTAATTCTAAAGAGTTAATCTTTATTGTTCTTATTAGAAAAAATCAAATAAAAGAATACAATGTATACATAACTTAATAAAAGGAAATTGCAAAAATTAAGGCTATGTCAAACACCAAATATTAAAACAATTTAATAACCACCCCAAAAATCAGGTATTTATTGTTGCTTCACATTTCTTTATATACTCCCTTGATTAGCTAAACCATAATGGGTATAATGAGTAATGTTTATATAATCAAATAAGTTTCTGGGGTTGGTCCAAGTGGTAAGCGGCTTGGTATCGCTTAAGCAATGTCCCGAGTTCGAGATCTTTTGAACGTAGTTATCCCCGCTGGGAGACTCACCCGCCATAGCCAGGTGCGCAACCCAGATCAGCCCGGATTAGTCAAGGCTAAGCCTTGGATACCGGGTAGGCAACCTAAAAAAAAAAAAAGTTCCATACAGTCAACCTTAATTTCATGGCCTTACCACAACATAAGTTCATTTGGGTCTAGCTACTTCTATATCCATCCTAATAAATGTAGATTGGAACTATCCTTTACTTGTAGTGCAAAATGGCTCATTGGATCTCGTCATGTTGCTACAACAACAACTCATCTCACCGCTTTGAAGATAGTAGCACAAGTGGAGCAACTATCACCATTGAAGGCGTCAATTGACTCTCTTGCAAACAATTGCAAGAAACGGTTGTATCTAGACCGTTAAGATTTTTTTGGGTGGATGGAGGGAGAGTCTATGAAAAAGTGACTTATTTTTTGGGAGGTAGTGGTGTCACTCTCAAGTTTGTGGCAAATATAGCATGGAAGTGGTGGTGGATGACGTAACTTAGATCACAAGGTTGGGGTGAGGTGTGGTAAAATGAAAATATAATTTTTTTAGGAGTTTAGAACATTGTTTCAGATATTGAGGAGATGTGAGTTTAGGGTTTGAAGTAGTTGAGAGGGTTGACATAGAGATTGTCGCTTACTTCTAGTCAAATAATTTTTAAAACTAAGCCAACCCAACAAAAATTCAAGAAAGGCGTGACTCATGTCATCTCACAAGGAAGAATTTTTAACCAATCAATAAAAATGATTTTTTCTTTGGTTGAATGCTTGAACAAAATTAATCACAATAATAAAAAATACATACACACATATTCTTGCAGACTAAGGACTATTTATTATTGGTCTAATGAATGGTTCATGATATGAGGATTGCTTACTAGTTAGAGATCTCCAACTAACATGTAATTCACCTAGGAAAATCACAATGGCTTCTACCTAGGGTTAACTTGCTATTTTGTGATTATGTAATTATTATATGCAAATTTAATTTAATATTCTTTTAGTTTAATTTTAACAATTTTTTTAAAAAATAAATAAATTTTTACATATTACTTGAGTTAAGTAATAATTTTTAATTTTTTGTCACATTTTATTATTCAAAACTAGAGGGGGCAGACACTATGTGCCTACTGGTATGGGAAATTTCTCATGGAGTAGTTTTGATTTTTTTTTTTTAACGTGATAAACAACATAACCTTCTAAATGGCACTTAGTTGGATGGTAAATTACAAATTGGTGTTTTCATAATAGTGAGAATGACTTATTGAAGTGAAGTGATTTTTGGGAGAAATAGGCAAATGTGACCAAGGAAAGTTGAAATGCTTCAACAACATTATATAATAGTAAAGATAATATCTTTAAAATCAGTGGATATCCGATAGATATGGAGATATGTTTAACCGGATTTTTGGTCAATGAGACGTCCAAAATCATAGTTTCGCTTTTTGATCTCGATTCAGAAAACAGAAAAAATTTCTCTTATGAATTCTCAAGATTTTATCAATAGTGAGAAAGAGAGAATTAAAATAAACAACTTTAATAATATTGCAATATAGAAATGCAAGTACATAGGCTGGAAATTATATAAACATAAATTGAAAGTGAATTACAGAAATAAAATAAGAAATAAAAGAGATTGAGTGAGGAAAGAAATAGAAGGGATTGAGAATTTACATATGGGGAAGAAGGAGAATTGGGAATTGAATGTTTGGCGTTCTCTAATGTATCCGTTGGTGTCGCAATGACGAGAGATATGTGGGTGCTTGTCAAGTGAATCCAATCCCCTTTACTCTATTGCCCAAGGGTCCTATTTATAGAAAATTCTAGTAGTCTTCTAGCCTTGAGTAGTTAATTTTTGCACATAACTTTTCGTAACCACTTGTAGCCTAACTTTTCGTAACCACTTGTAACCTCTTATAACTTCCATGGTTATTAACTTTCATGTAACCTCTTATAACTTCTTGTAATTGCACAGTAATCATTACGTTGAATTTGAATTATATATGTGTGTGTATGTGTGCGCACGCGTGCTTGTGACTACAATAAGTCAACCATGTGCCAATCATATATATGCTTTGATTGCAATGGATCAACCATTTGTTAATCAAATATATATATGCTTTGTTGCCAATTTTGGTCGAATGTGTGTATATATACATACACACGCACGCACACGACTCATTCATTATTTCAACCATGACACATATATGTCAATGACTTTTAACTATAATTATTGATTTTGGTCGACACCATTGACTTCTTGGTCGACTCTCAATAGCATATATAAATATAATCGACTTCTTAATGGCATATTCATATATTCAACTCCTATGAATATCAATGTGCTACCACTTTAGAGTGCTACCACTTTAGAGTGCTACCACTTTGGGTCGCCTATCACAATTCATTGTCGGTCGTCTCTAGGTCATCAATGGGTTGCTTTTATGACTTCTTATTAGTCGCCCCATGGACATCATTGGGTGACGTATCACAACTTAGGACCTGGGGACCCTTTCCTTAACTTAACAATTTTTTTGTATAACAAAATGCCCCCCCAAATATTTATCTTTTGATCAAGAGAAAAAGATAAATATTTAATAGAGTCCAACCATATAGGCACGCTGCTTCCATGCAATTTCACTGAGACTTGCTTCCATATCATAGCCAAATAATTTGAATTTTTGGTCGGCACATGTTTCTAATACGGTTGAAGCATATCTTAGCTTATCACATAGCTTCTTCAACATATTCCTTTCCAACCCAAGGCATAGAAATTATAATAAAAATTAAGATATAAAAAAGAAAAATCTTTTTATGTGGCCGACACTTATATCAACCCCCTACAAAGGCCACGAAAGTCAGGGGTGGCTATGAAGCCGACATAAACATTTTTTTCTTAGTGGGTCATTCGACCTCATTTTCATATCCTTCAACTTGTCTTCTTAATTTCTCAGTCTTCAGTTTCTCGATTTATCAAACCATTTTAGCAATTTGAAGCATATTAAAAAAAATTTGACTGACCAATTTCTTTTGAATAGAGAAGCCAAGACTAAGTATGACTATCTTCACCGTTCCATATTCTGGTATAGGAGTCAAACACCGCCTCCTCATTTGGTTAATTCGCGTCAAGAAATCATCAATTGACTCATTTGAGTCTTTTTCAATATTACAAAAATCAGATATATTGATTTTTGTTTCCCTTTTAAAGAACTTTTCATGAAACATTTTTTCTAATTGAACCCAAGAATGGTTGAAGAGTAGAGAACCACGTAAATGCACTCTTGGTCAATGAACAAGGGGAATATTTCATTTTAAGAAATTCATTGACACTTATTTGACCAATCTCAATAGTGTACCTAACAATATGTTCAATACTTAATTCTCCACTATCTCTAGAGAATGTAGTCAAAGATTTTGGTGCCATCCATCCTTCAGGCAATTCAACTTGCTGGATAAATTCAGAAAAAGAAATGCCTATTTGAATTTCCAACATTGAACCCAAATCTATTCAAAATTTGTTTGACAACTTGATCGATATTTGTTGCCCCACAATATTATTTTGTTGAACGATGGGGTCTTCAACATCTTCTTCCATATTAATAACTTCGACAATTCTATTAACTTACTTAGTTAACACTTCAAGCCTATTATTTGTCGAATCAACAAAATTAGGCAAAACATGGGTCATTTGTTGTGTTAACAAATCAACCAAATTACGACGCCTTTCTTCCGTTTGTTGTTGAACCATAGCCAATAACTCTTCATTATTTTTTGAAGAATTTTTGGGCATTTCTAATGACACGTTTTCCCCATTGTTTCTTATCATATTTTGCACATTAAACTGGGGTTGAAAAATCGTTGGAGTTGGCAGGATGCCATCACCGCGATTTTCATTGTCATTGGCCTGCAAATGCTCATTAGCATTAGAAGGAAATGTCCAGCCATGGTGTCCACTATGGTACCACTACCACTACTTGTTTCTTCTCTCTATATTTTTTTTATCCTCACTATTTTATCCTAGTCCCACTAGGCATGCCAATTTGCTTAACCAGATTTTTGGTCAATAGAACAACCAAAATCACAGTTTCGCTTCTCGATCTCGATTTAGGGAATATAAATAATTCCTCTTATGAATTCTCAGGATTTTATCAATAGTGAGAAAGAGAGAATTAAAATAAACAACTTTAATAATAGTGCAACGTCGAAATGCAAGTACATAGGCTGTAAATTATATAAACATAAATTAAAAGTAAATTACAGAAGTAAAAGAAGAACTAAAAGAGATTGGGTGAGGAAAGAAATAGAAGGGATTGAAAATTTACATATGGAGAAGAAGAAGAAGTGAGAATTGAATGTTTGACGTTCTCTGGTGTATCCGTTAGTGTCACGATGACGAGAGGATGTGTGGGGTACTTGCCAAGCGAATCCAGTCCCCTTTACTCTATTGCCTAAGGGTCCTATTTATAGAAAATCCTAGTAGTCTTCAAGCCTTGATTGATTAATTTCTGCACATAACTTCTCATAACCGCTTGTAACCTCTTGTAACTTCCATGATTATTAACTTTCATGTAACCTCTTATAACTTCTTGTAATTGCAAAGTAATCG
This sequence comes from Nissolia schottii, assembly GCA_003254905.1. Taxonomy (NCBI): domain Eukaryota; kingdom Viridiplantae; phylum Streptophyta; class Magnoliopsida; order Fabales; family Fabaceae; genus Nissolia; species Nissolia schottii. Next base: position 80,420 of record QANU01098946.1, read on the forward strand.
TCACGTTGAATTTGAATTATATGTGTGTGTGTTTGTGTGTACGCACGCGCGCGCTTGTGATTACAATAAGTCCACCATGTGCCAATCATATATATGCTTTGATTGCAATGGGTCTCACCATTTGTTAATCAAATATATATATGCTTTGTTGCCAATTTTGGTCGAATGTGTATACACACACACACATTCACATGCCCCATTTATTATTTCAACCATGACACTTATATGTTAATGACTTTTAACTATAATTATTGATTTTGGTCGACACCATTAGCTTTTTTGTCAACTCTCAATAGCATATATACATATAATCGACTTCTTAATGGCATATTCATATATTTGACCCCTATGAATATCAATGTGCTACCACTTTGGGTTGCCTATCACAATTCATTACCAATCGTTCCAAAGACATCAATGAGTCACTTTTATGACTTTTTATTGGTAGCCTCATGGACATCATTGGGTGGCGTATCACAATTTGGGACCTGAAAACTCTTTTCTTAACAATTTTTTGGTATAACAAAATAATGTAAAATTTCCACCCAAAATGAATATTGGGGACAGAAAGGATACTACCCAGTCCCAACCCGTCCAATTGGCATCCCTAAATGCAACGGCTCATGACATTAATGTACAAAAAAAAAGGAACGAGAAAGCCGATAATTCAACAAGGGGCTGGGCTCAACTCAAGACTCACAATAATTCTCATTCAAATGGGTTTTAGCCCATACATCTTAGAGCTCTTCTCAGTTAAATGGGCTGAAGCCCAATTTCCATTTTTTCCTTAATCTTTTATTTCAAAACCTGAACGTAACTTCCCTTATCATCATCACTATGCAACTGCAACAGCGAGTGTAGTAAACCGAATCAAATCACCATGGTGTTGTTGCAACAAGCAGCACCGTCATCCTCCACCAGCTTGAGGAACCTACTCATAGTTCTCCAAAACCCCAATTCAAGGCTCAAAACGCAGCGTTTAACCCAATGCGCAGCGAACCCCTTCCCATGCTCGACGAGGAAGAACAAGAAGAACCAATTGAATTCCTTGAAGTGTTCTTCTTCTTCTTCCTCCTCAACGGAGCAATCGCAATCCCAATTCCACGTGTCGTACCCTAAGCCGTCGGAGATTCCGTGGAAGAAGGAGCTCTGTAACTCCGTCAGCCTCATCGGCGTCGCCGCCGCCCCCGTCGAGATCAAGCACCTCCCCTCCGGCAAGGCCGTCGCCTGGACCCGCATCTCCGTCAAGAAGAACGCGACGCAAACTTCGTGGTACTTTCGATTTTTCCGTAATCCTCGTGTTCGAACTAGAAATTTTGTGGGGTTGGCTAGTGAATTTGTGTTTTGAATGGTCAATTTTCGTTCAATTTTCTAATCGAAGTAAGAATATGTGGCCATTTTTCCCAATACTAGTAACTTGAAAGTTAAGAATGTGTACTCATATGGAGAAAAAATGCAGGCATGTTCTTAATTTGGTTTGAAAAGTAGATGAGATGAATATTTTATCTAATACTTTTTTTTTCCCCATATTTGTGTTACTGTTGTGTTATTCCTTGTTGTTTAGAAGGCTGGTTGTTGCTATCCGAATAATAGCAATAGTAATTAGTTAGTGAGGCATTTCCTAGGGGTATAAATAAGGGACTAGTATCATTGTAATTGAGTAAGTGAAATGATAATTTGGTGACCATTGGTTCATTTGGAGTCTTCTCTCCTATACTAAAAGGTTGGAGTTATTTTGGGTCCTATTGCTGATGGAACAGTCCCTATTGATATAGGGTAACCTTTAGTTTTAGTATTGTGGTGTTATGTGCGACTATCGGCAATGTCTATTTGGTTAGGAATATGATAAAACTGGTTCAGAGAAATAGAATTAGAAGATGTGCTTTATTCAATGGATTTTTGGATCAATATGATCCAAGAAAAGAAAAGATGATACACCACACACATTGCAGCACATTGGCTTGTGAATAACTATGAGGTGATGATGGATGATCACTTGAAAATGGAGATGATATCTCTCTATTTTTGGTTTTGGTATAAGATATCTCTCTATTTTATCGTATTAATCTATTACACAATAAAGAGGGTGAGCCTCGGCACAAAAAGAAGGTTGTTGCCTTGTGGCTTGGAGGTCACAAGTTCAAAATTATAGAAACAGACTCTTCGCTTGCAGGGATAAGGCTGTGTACATCCACTCTTTCCTTACCCCCACCAGATGGGACCCTCATGCAGTGCGCTACCCTTTCTAATCTATAACACAATAACCCACCCTTTTCTCACTATGTGTGGTTGGCTACATAAATCAAATGATGTTATTCTATTCTATAGTAAACCATATTTATAGACAAGGCATTTAAATCAAACTCCATCTTCATTGTTTCGCATAGTTAGTATTGGTTTTCCTCTACTGCTAACTATTGGACTACTCTCCAGTTGCTCTACATTTTACAGGTCTTCTTCTCATATGATTAAACCACCAAGGCAAGAAAAGGTAGAATCTTTTCCGGTGGTTTGGTTATGTGAGATGAAGACCTATAGACACCATAGGATAGATTCAACGTTATTTTGCTTTTCTTTAGTAAGAACCTTTGGGCTACTGCATTGTATTTCTTCTAATGAAATTTTGTTTTGAAGACACTTCAATGTCCATTGATGCGAGAATTTGACTTTTGTTTTAATTCCAACCAAATTCCTCATATCATTGTGATTTAAAATGAAGCTATCCTTCTCAAAGTTGCTAGTTTTTTTTTTTCTTTTTCGGACTATAGGATTAGCTTGACATTCTGGGATGAGCTGGCGCATGTTGCGTCTCAGCACGTACAGAAAGGCCAGCAAATGTACGTTTCTGGTCGTTTGGTAACTGATACAGTTGAAAGTGATGAAGGGAAGCAGCAAACCTACTACAAGGTTTTGTAATTGCCTATAAATAATTTACTGTTGTTATCTTTGACCCTTCTGCAAGTGTATTAATATGTTATGGATCTCCTTCAGGTGGTTGTTCAGCAACTGAATTTCATCGAAAGGAGTCTCTCACCGGTGTCTTTGCAGGATCAAGAGTCTGACTACATCATGTCAGGCAAGTCATATTCTACGAGATATATTTAGTACTGACTTTAGCAGGGTTTTGTTTCTTACTAATACTATAGACTTTGGCTATTTTCTACTATTATTTCAGGTAAAAAAGTGAGCTATGCCGCAACTAATACCAGTTCAACTAATACTGGTTCTGTGATAGAGTTATGGCAAGCATTCTTTGCTAACCCAGGGGAGTGGTGGGACAACAGGAAAAACAAGGTAAATTGTTAACTAATCTTGTAAATTTAGAGCAGGTGCATATTTGGTTGTAACGCTATTCCCTTGTGCCATTAAGTTATTGTTTCATGTTTTGTGTGCTCCTTAGGTTTGGATTTGCTTCTCCCTGACACATATAGGACATCAACCATACTTTTACCTTAATGATTTCGCTATTTCACTTTTCTTTTAAAACAAAAGTTTAAGGAGAGGGGAGGTGAGGGGAGGTTTTTCAATTTCAAGGCCAGGGCATTGCACAGGCCATACCGAGAGCTTGTAGTGGTACTGGTTCAGATATGAAGGATCACCAGCAAGTATTGAACTCAAGACCCTTTAGTTGACACTGTTCAATCCTGTCATTTAAGCCAACCTTCATTGGTTTCCCCATATCAAATTAGTTAGCAAAGCTTTATTTCCAAATAATAATAATACTAAATCTGATTGATTTCATAAGCTCTTGGCATTCTTATGTCCTTACTGTTTTTTGTGCTTTCGACATAGTTTCAGTGCCCCTTGGTATATTTGCCGTTGAGCATGAGGTGTTTTCTTGCATTGAAGCATATACGCGATACCGAAGGGGACAATCCCACGATTTTGCAGCTTTGGATTTCATTCAGTCCTGAATTTATTTTAATGGTTCTAGATCAACATCTAAGTAACAATTCAATTACACAAACCAAAATGATGATGATGACTTCTGATTTATTCAAGTATTATTTTTATTGCATCTTGGCATGGATTAACATGTAGAACTCTCCTCTGAATTCATTTTTATAGTCATGTATACTGATGAATGAGATTTTCTTTTCAAGTTGTTTCCTCCGTTTTCTTTTTTTTTTTTTTGTAAAGTCCTTGTGAATTTCTCATGCCTTATATGCTAAAAATATTTTTTGAAACTGCAGAGGAACCCAAAAGCTCCTGATTTTAAGCACAAAGATACAGGAGAAGCTTTGTGGGTTGAAGGCAGATCGAATCCACCATGGGTCAAATCCCAACTGGAAATTTTGGATTCGAGGATGGGGTCTCATGCTGGTCACAACTCTAGGATGCCTGTGAATATGGTGACTGCAGACGAATTGTTTTCTTTCTAAAAGGCACTGACAAATCTTGTCCAACTTAGAATTTGATTTCAGCCGCGGAACTTCTTTGTACAGTGTTGCATTTTGCCCATAAATTTCTGTTCTACTTATTTGGTTTGGGAGGGGTGGGGGGGGGGGTTGCATTGTGTGTAATCTGTGGTGATAAATTTACTGAGTTGATCTCAGCCTCATATCATTGTTTGAAACAGGATTTTGCATATATGATAGGTATTTTGAATTTTTCTTTTAATAGGAAGAATGATCAAAATTGTAGATAGTGATAGCTACTCTTATGGCTGAGAGGCCGAGACTATTATCCCCCTCATAAGATTTTAGACAATTTTCTTTATGGTGTCATAGCATTTAAGTACTCAAATGCAGATGAAGATATCAATTATCAGTGGTGTCTTCATGTGCTTCATGTGCTTTGGGCCCAAATGTGCTCCCAGGCCACTAAACTTCCCCAGCTGAATAATTCTATTCTCAGCTGTAGGGTCTTTCTTTCTGTTTATGACAACTTTCCCTTCATCTAGTTACTCTCTTTTGGGGAATAGATTCCATCGTAAAAATTTCACATGACTTATCATACGTGTGACCGAGTTATGACTCTTGCTTTATTGCCCAGATTCACTTATGTTTTTTATTTTTCTTTGGTAATAACTTATGTTTTCTATTTTTCAACCATTATTCTTTTTCTGTATTTTTCTATCCTACTAGTTTAAAAAGCAGATCCTTGATTAAACTAAGAAATACACACCTCCCCTTTCATTTTTACTCATTATAAAACCACAAGTTTTTTGAAGTAAAGATTTGACTAATTCAGCTTCAACCTTTGTTTGCCAATGGAGCTGACTACATTCTTGAATTTCACATTGGTGACAATTAGGCAAACCAAACTCAATTTCTGCACCAAACCATACATTAAATTACTGCATAACTAAGATTGGTGGGGTAAGATGAAGTGAATCATGTGTCTACGTCCGTTGGTTGTGCTATAATTTCTTTATTAAGACAAGACAGAAATATTGAGATACAAAGACAAAAATTAATTATGTTTGTTTACTAAGATAGACACAAAAAATTTGTGTATTTTTTATACCTCTGTTTTGTTTTGTTGGGACATGGGAACATGACACAGGGACATAACCTTTTAGAGTAGGATAATGTGTTTTTTTCTATTAAATTAATGCAATAGGAGTATTTTAAGTCATTTAGAATGTATTTTTTGTCTATTTTAAACTAAATAAAATATAGATATGAATAAGTGTATCTTTTACACTATCATTAAACAGAATACAAGATTCACTTATATGTTTCTGCCTTTATATCTCTGCCTTTATATATGTTTCAATAACCAAACGCAACCTATATAACTCATTAGCCATTTATCATTAGATTTTAACAAAGTGTCTAATTGAAATCTCACCTAATAATGAATAATTAGTGAGTCAATAGGGCGTTTTTAAATTAATGAGAAAATTGGCAAGAATCCAATGACTCCACACAAATAATTAAAGGCAAGTTTTCAAAGATAAGGATTCATGTATCTTTGCCTATTTTTAGATTGATGAGTTTCAAGACGTAACCATGACTGCCAACTTTGGAGGATCCCATGCTCCACATAATACTGCACTGTCACAGTGACAGTTATGGACACTGTCCCACACAAAATTGAGTTTTGGACTCCATGATCTCTTCTTGCTAGACACACCGATGTAACTAGACACACCCAAACTCCATATATGTTTTTCCAAAGAGACTTTTTTACTTTCGATATAGCTGTACCTTTTTGAATCACCCCTTCATGTGCAATGTATTATTGTGTATAACCTGTTTTTAACATGGAACATTCATAAAATATTATTTTGACATAAGGGTGATGGATACCTATGGTTACACAGAAAAGATATTTGAAGCCCAATCCCCTTGAGCCTCCTCTCTTACCTCTTTCCCTTTTCTTTCTTATTTTTCACCTGTCTCTTGCGTGTTTGTGGGTGTTAGGTCTCCCTTGAACTAACTAATGGGATAAGGGATAGCATACCTGAGAAATGAATCATGCTATTATAACAATTCAATTTGATAAATTTTTTAACAACCACGTATAAATATGTGAGGTCACCCGATTTTTAGATGTCCTTTTTTTTTTTAGGTTACTGCCCGGTATCTAAGGCTTAGCCTTGACTAATTCGGGTCGACCCGGGTCGCGCACCTGGCTATGGCGGGTGAGTCTCCCAGCGGGGATAACTGCGTACACAAGGTGTCGAACTCGGGACCTTACTTAAGCGATATCTAGCCGCTTATCACTTGGACTAACCCCCGTTGGTCTTTTCAGATTTCCTTTGATATATCTATATTGTTATTATGCTAAAATAACATTTCTCTTAAAAGTTATGAAAGAAAAAATTGAAAGTTTATTTGATAATGATAAACGTTTTAAAAAAACATCAAATCCTAAAGGATGGATGAATTTTCATAATAACCAAACAAAAGTATTGGACTATTCTTTTTAATTTCTATAAAAAAATTTAAATTTTATTCATTAAAATTATTGTCATTGTCATAATTATGATGTACACTTTAAGCAATTTTGAATTTTAAAAAATCAATATATTTTGATAATATCAAAAGAAAATTGTTTGGCTATTTTTTTTTCAATTTCCATATTAAAGAATATTTCGAATATTATTTATTAAAATTATGGTTGTTATATGTCAACATCACAATTATTATTTATTTTTATTATTCTACCTCAATATGTATAATTACTTTTAAAATAATGTCATAATATTTATAGTTGAATTGGATGAGTTAACCCTTCTTAACCACTATTCTTTAGGATAATTAATTGTTGACAACATATCTCAATAAGCAGTTAGAGTTTGATGCTGATTGACCGCAACTCTCACATGCATATAACATGTACAGGCTTAATTAGGATATCAACAAGCTTTAAGATAATTAATCCTTCAACATAAGTGAAGTTAGAGGCTAATTTAACAGAATTTTTATAACTTTAAAGATCACAAGTTATGTTTCTATTACCTAAGAATTTATATGTTTAGGTTTGTGAAGTCCAAAACTAAAGTAAAGGATTACTCACATTGATTCAAAAGGGTATGTTTCCATGTTTGATCTTCTATTTAATTGTATTATCAAAGATCATTCCGAAATCTAATTAATAATTAGCATCGAAATCCCGAAACAAGCATGAAATACAATTAGAAAGATACATATAGATCTCATCGAATCAACACCAAAAAAATAATATAAGAAGATAAAACAATAGAGAATGAAATTGCAACTCCTTGATCCCCTTTTGTATATATATAAAATTTGTACATAAACAGATAGGTGGGACAAAATGAGATATACATATATATATATATATATATATATATATATATAAATATTAAATATTCTCGAGAAGCATGTAAAATTTATGACTCACTTTGTAGGAGGGACATTGCTTTGGTCAATATCACTTGTGGCATCATCATGAGAACCATTGGAGCTAGTACTGGTGTTTGATCTCTTGCTTTTGGACTCTAATTCCTCCATGGCTACTTCATGTGAAGATCTCTTGTTGCTTCTAACAATATTGTTTGAGTAACTAGTGCAAGAATCACTGCCCGGAAGACCCAACCTTAACTCTGTAGCCTCGAGATTCAGCTCCAATGAAATATTTTCCATTTTCTTTTAATTCCAAATCCAAAACGGTACTGTCGATGAATATTTCTGATTTCTGAGCAATTTTCCTTGTGGGAGAGATAGGAATAGAGAGAGAGAGAAAGATGTGATAATTGAGACTTGGGAATTAGAGATGGGAGAAGGAAATGTGTGGTGTCGAGAATAGTCGGTTGCTCATTAAGTTTTATAGCAACATTTGGTGAGGGACAATAATCTAGGTGACTTATTCTCTCTCTCTCTCTCTTTGGTGCATGAATTTCAACGCAATGACGAAAGCATAAATTAAACAACCTCTCTGCCTGTGACACGCGCTTGGTCACGGACCAATAACATGTTGACGTGCCAATGTTGCATTTTCATGGGAGGTGTTCATGACTTTACCCGGCCCAATAAACCGGTCCGGTTCAAGGTTTATTGGGTTTAGGGTGGACGCCTTTGTAGCTAGTTGGAGTCATGGAAGTGGGGTCTACCCCCATAGGGTTGAAGGAGCGCGTGGAGTGGGGTTTACAAAAGGAAATGACAGATATGATTGCCGGTGAGATGAGGGACACGAAGGGAACACGGTGTCGAAGGGAGAGGGGACAAGGTTGGAACAAGGCACAGCCAATATGTACCGAAGACCGTGGGCCACGACATGGACGGTTCTGATTGTGTGATGTGGGATATGAGGAGGGAATCATGGAGCGTTGGATCACGAGGAGGGGGGTATAAGTGCATGTGAAAAAGGGAGAGACGGGCTCACGTTGGATGTCGTTGGTTGTTGATTGGATGGCAATAACCATGTGGGTGGACAAACAAAGTAGGACTCTTCAATTTGAATTCATTTTATCCTAAAAGTAATCTTCTCAAATTAAATTAAATACGAGAGAAAAACACTATTTAAATTAGATTTTATTAATTTTAAAAAGATTTTGTTTATTTAAAATAATTGTGTCTTTTCTTTTTATAATATGACTATATTTAATATGAGAATATTTATTTTCTTAGACGCGATACATTGTGTCAATTTAATAATATTCTTAACATTACGTGAACTCTATTGATATTTTATACAATAAAAAATATAGTGTGAATTCGCACTTCGCATCAATAGGTGCAAATATCATTTTTTTATACATAATAAAATAATGTTATGAGAACAATTATTTAAGACAATTTTATGACAAAGACAATGGTGGTAAATAGTTGTTGCCTGGGGCGCCCATAGAAGTTGAACCGTTCTTGTAACGGTGGCCCCACGTTGAATTTATGCATAATAACTGTTGAGTACCATTATATTTTTTGTTTATGAGAAAATAGAAAGGAGACTTTGTCCTTTTTCGATGTTGAACCCAACTCTTTGCGCTAATTGTAGTGCAATTTGCAGCTAATGCACTACCTCATCCACATATATAAGTAGAGTGAGGCATGTGAGAGTGTCTTTAAGTTCTATTATTTGGACTAATTTAATTTAATTCAATACGAGATATTAGACATGTAATTAACTTATGCTTTATTTATTATTAAATGAGAATTTTATAAGATTAATACTTTATTAAGATATCATTCAATGAGATTTATACCTCAGGTGAGTAACAAAGCATTTTGGAGTTCCTTTTGTCTCCCCTAACTTAACAATGATAAATTTCTCTTTTTTATGTGTTTTAAAAATTATATTAAATGATATTTAAACTTATAAAGATCTATACATACTATCTAAATCATTTACCATTAAATCAGGCCTGATAAATTTGTCCATGAGAATATATGAGAAATTTCTAATAAAAGGATTGAGTTATCGGAAACAGAGAGAGAGAGAGAATACACGAGAAGTTGTGTGTTAAAACTTCTAAATTTTGGTTATTTAAGTGATGAATTCGGGGGAAAAATGTCATATATTTATTAATTATCTTTGCACGTTTTCGTTGTAAACCAAAAACATAATAACTAAAATCTATAATTACTTATCGCCAGAAAGAAATAACATTTTCCAACTATTAAAAAAAAGTTGGTTGCTTAAATACCCATGAGGTAAATTTTCTATATTATTTAATTCATCTATTTTTTTTATAATTTTTATAATTAAATTCATCAAATTTTGTTATTACTTCATGTTTTATATAATCGTAATAAACTTTTCATTAGTTAAATCATTTAAACAACCAACTTATAAGAAATTTAGAAATTTGCAGACCATTTAAACTTATGGTGCATTTCTCTATAAATATTGTATTAAAAAATATTAATTTATCACATTAGATCATATAATACATTATGTCATATTAAATCATTAAATGGTAATAAAATTTGAAAAATTTAGTTATAAAAATTATTAAAAATAAATAAATTAAATAACATGAAATATTTATCGATGAGATATTTGAGAAACCACCGTAAAAAAATTAATAATAGAAACATATTCTGTTAGAAAATTCAATGGGATTCGACACCTCCGGTTTCTTTCTCGTCATTCCTCATCTTAACTTACAAGTTACAATATAATGATCACATTTTCAATAAAGCCATTAATTAATAAAGATGTAGTGCATTAATTAAATCTTTGATTTTCAGCTTTAGGATTAAAGTAATTAACCAATACATCCATACATTGAATAGTGCTAAAAACACTTGTTTACCATTTACGTCACCGTTTTGGGTAACTGAATATAACTAACTAAACACACTTATTAATATTCGACGCTGCTACCCATAGAGATCAACATTCACATGATGCATGACCAGAATTATTTATCCATACATATATACATGGAACTTATACAAGATCAATTTGTGTGTAGTTTTATTTTTAATTAAGTACGTGATTCTGATTTTGTTGTGTATAGCACAGCAGCATATATATCAAGATTAAGATGTATTCTGAAGATCGTTGAAGTAAAGTTTATTTTATTGCCGAAAGTATTATACTATTAATTCAGAAGTTGGACATAATAATATATAACTAATAAATAGTAGGTGCTTATAAGTTATAACTCATCCGAGATTTATGCTAAATATGCTTAAAGGATATATAATGAAGCTTGTCACTCAGAATCTTTCCTAATAATTAATTTTTTTTATAGATAAATCGTAGAACTAATTTTATTGCAAAAAACCATCAATTTTATTCCTAATAATTAATGACATGTGAAATTATACTTTCTGTTGGGCTATGATGAACATTTTGGTGCTGATACAAGCCTTAAAGATTAAGAGGAATATTTATTAAAAAAAAAAGATTAAGTGGGATATGAGGGAGAAAAAAAAAGGTAAAAATTAAAAAGAAAAAGATGAACTATGGTAAATTTAAGAGTTTTTTTTTTCCCCAATAAGCCTTTGAGATTTTATTAAATCAACCCAAAATCGGGTCATATCACACCCATCACGAAATAGTCTAACAAGATCAATTTAAACATTGTCAAAACCTCTTTAGAGAAATGCCTCCAATCGCTCAATATTGCTATTATTTAGCACGACACCAATTTTGTAAAAGTTGCAGGATTTGGTTGAGTGACTAATTAAAAAGAAGAAAAACAGTAAGCGAAAGAGAGAAGAGGGTCAAATGATCGAAAGTTAAAGAAAGTCAAATTAATTAAATCTTGTCGTTCATTGTGCACGACACTAGTTGCCGCGCTAAAAGACATTTTTCCATTGTTTGAGTGTGGCACAGAATTTTGATTGTGATGGAAACCAATCTAATTGAGAGAGAGGGAAAAAAAAAAACAGTAGAGTGGAGCTTAATTTGAAGAGGCAAAGAAGAACTTGGGCTCTTGGCAAGCGCTTAGGCTTTATGTTGATAATGAAAGAGAAGTGATTAAGACTTCCTCCTTTGTCAAAAGTTTTTAAAGAGGATAAGAGTCATTTTTTTTTAGTCTAAGATGTCTATTACCAAGAGTAATGACCAATTTTCTTATAAGTTAGACTTATCGAAGAAGATTTAGTGTTGACCTTGAAACATTCTCTATACATACCATCAGAGATCGATTGAATCTCAGATTAAATGCTTAAGAAACTCAACTAAATGTCAATCGTATTAGGTTTATCTGCTTTTGCTAGAAAGAGGGGTAGGGGGAAAGTCTTAAAAAGGCTACAACAGTTTCACACCGTAGCCTATGCTAGGATAAAAATGAAGGAGAGGAGTATTTAACGAATATATATATATGGATAACAAAAATATATATCAAATGAAAATTAGATTAAGTGGTTGTTTGGTTGTTTTAAATTTAAGTTTAGTTAATTGAAAATAAGTTTAAATAGTTCTCATCTTGTTTGATTTTTTTTTTCAAATTACAAAAATTAAATTTGGGAGATCTCAAACTTTAGTTTGTTAACCGAAATCAAAAGTTACTTTTCAATTTAAGTTCTGAAACTGAAAAAAGAAAGTTACATTTTTAACCTTAATAAAATACCCTATCTCTTTCTCACAAAATATATGAATTTACCTTAAAACTATGTTATGTCCTTTTTGATAATTTTATTTTCAAAAGTACTTTAATTTTATCTCATCCAAATAAAAACAATTCTTTTAAACTTGCTTTAGAATATTCAAACCAAACACAAATCAATTCTCTCAAACTAAATTCTTCTAAAAGTAATTCTTTAAATTTAATTTTTCAAAACTTAATTTCTCCAAAAGTTAAACCAAACGGCTAACTTAATTTGATACAGTAAAAAAAAAAACCTTAATTTGATCACTTAATTAATGACTAAAATCTCTAGTGAGATGTGCAATGTTTTTCATAAGTCTCAAGTTGGAGCTAGCTCAATGAGATATCTCCCCAAGTCCCCTTGCGCACCAAAATCTTCTATGCAAGTAGAAAAACACTTTTCAAACGTGCTTAATGATACGAAATTAGTAATTTAAGAATGCTCATAAGAACCAAAATTCAAGAGACATAACTATCCACACACACAAATGTGCTAGGTACAAATAATTAAGGTAGCTAACTGGTACAGGTAGTATTGTTTTGGACCATATAACAAAATCACAAGCACACGGCACCAAAAAAGAACAACTCAGATACATATTACAGATGTTAGGTATGTTAGCTAAAAAGAGAAGAATGGCCAACGGAGCGCACATACACCATTTGTGATAATAAAACCAAGGGAATTCTCTTCTGTACCCAAAACAAATTTCTAATTATATTCTTCTTGGAATAGCACCAGACACAATGGGCCATCGACTTTTCTTATAGCTAGCCAAGGGTGTTGATGGTACCATTTGGTCTAATTAACCCGTTTTGATCTGAAATTTATATGTTAGGTTGGGTTTAGACTGTGAAATTTAACTCGGACTTACTTGTCGGGTCGGATTTAATTAATACTTGAATGATTTGGTGCACTTATGAAATAATCACACCATTACCAAATGTAAATTTGAGTCTCATAAACATATTTCTCAAAATAATGTCATTTAAGACTCTAAGATTTTGTTCTAGAAAAAGATGTTCATTACCCGTTTTGGTCTAAAATTTATTAGGATGAGTTCAAGTTATGAAATTTAACATGACTCGCTTCTTAGACCAATTTCGGTTGGTTAATACTTGAACGATTCGGTGTAATTGACAAAGACATTTTTCTAAAACAATGTCATTCAAAGACTCTAAAATTTGTGCTTGTGGGATTCAACTTTAAACCAAAATTAGAAATTTGTTTTATTTTCTGATTTTTTTTCAAATACTAAATGCATTCCAAATGTCTATAATAAAAGGTATATATAGGTGGTTAAATGATATTATATGGTTCAAAACTTTACGCGTAAGAAATATAGAGGATCCGAAAAGAAAGCTATATTATTAAGGTTAGGTAACACAATATTTGGAGCCACAGTGGTAGCCATCTAGCGATAGCTAGCTAGCTAGTACTACTGCATCTTGTCAAAAGCACACACACGTGTGGGGTGCTTCTTGTTTCTGGATGGTGAAATGCTGTGGGCCTTGATCCGCACGTGGGGTGATAGAGTCTCTACCTTTAAAGTGGTTGAAGATCGGTGTGGGGAATGAAGACCCAAAATTTAATTATGTAAGGTTAAAAGAATTAGTCCCCACTCCCACTCCCTAATTGCTTCCTTGTTTCCCAAGATGCCCTAGTATTCCATGTGATTTTGATTGTTTTGGCCATGCATGACCCATGAAATGCTATGAATGCTCCTTTATTTTAAAGGATACATATCATGAATAATGCAAATATAGTTCCATACAATATCGTCGAGTAAACTATCGTATAAACCCATCACAATTTTACAATCAGACAAATTGGCTTCTTACAAATAAAAAGATGGGACAAATAAACCCCTCAAAATGTTTGATACCTTAGTGTTATTTATTTGTGAGAGGTCAATTTGTCCGAAAGTCAAATTGTGAGAAGTCAATTTATCAAAAAGTTAATTTTTAAGTTGTCAATTTGACCAAAAATCAAAATATGGGGACTTATTTATTCGGCTTTTTCATTTGTGAGAAGCCAATGAGTTTTTCATTTGTGATGGACCAACTTGTCCGATCATGAAATTGTAAGTACATTTTTGGGAGTTTACTTAAACTTATTAGTAACCATTTTATACACGACATCTTGAAATCATTTTTTTGTTTTCATTTGAGATATGGGTTTTCAAATCATTTTCTCCGTTTTTCTACTACAAGAGGTTTCTTTTGTTTTTTTCAAGAGGATGAAGTTAATATTTCTCAAATATAGAGGAAGAAGGCAGGTTAATATTGTAATACTCCTGCTAGCTGCTTACGTGTACGTCGCAAACAATGCTTATAGGGTTGTTAATTGCCTTGGTTGGGATACTTCTAGCCCTATATTTCTATTTGAAAATATTCTTTTATTGAAAATATGGACCAATTTTAAAACTTTTTTCTTTCTTTATTGAAACATAAAATATGAGTCATGCGTATTTGATAAGGCATATATATATATATATATATATATATATATATGCAAGTGATAGAGTCCCAAGAGACTTAAGCGGTAAATGACATAATGAGTAATCATACAAAATATTCCATACTTTATGTACATTTATTTAGACCTCGAAACAGTTACACCTTTTGGTTAAGTTTACATAATCCATATAGCTAATACAAATTTCCCAACACCTAAACATCTTGATGCGTGGATGTACACTACAGTCCCTCTGTCCCCTGGGTGTCTTGATGTCCAGACCTTCGAGCCTTCTGCGCTGCCTTTTCCTCTTCGGCGTACCCATCATAAATGAGCGGGGGATGAGAACATTGCGTTCTCAGTGGGAATCCTAGGGCATACCTATCAATTTTTGCTTCATTTATGATCCAGGCCGCTCAGGAGATCTCTAGGCGATATAATAAATACATGCTATAAGGTCTTATTTCATTTAAAATTCCTGGCTAGTCTTGAGAAGCTTACCTAATTACTAGGTGATAGGGGAATTCTAATCTTGAATCACCTGTAGAGAAGAGGTACTGCGCATTCTGAACCTATTCCTTGTATACTTCTACATATAGAAAAATGATATTTTCCTTGCAGACCTCATGTCATGAAGGGAAATAGCTATACCTTTAATCATACCTTCCTTGAATACCTCAAATCATGCAAGAAAGTAGGTATATCTTCCCCGCAGACCTCGGACCATGCAAGAAAGTAGCCCCATCTTAACTATACCTTCCTTGTAGACCTCAAATCATGCAAGAAAGTAACCGTACTTTCCCTGCAGAACTCAAACCATGCAGGAAAGTAATCGGTACCTATTCCCTACATTCCGTTATTAATTCTTCATATTTATGAAATTAACCCTCTAGTTATCTAAGATTATTCTAAGAATTATAATAGCAAACATTGTAGTATAAGCACATAAAGCTAATCATAAACTGTAAAGCGCAATTGTGTTTTCTAAGATACTTTCTTTGCCATATTTTGTAACTCTTGATATCTTCGATCCATTAGTCTACTTCATTTAATTTCACCTTGTAAGATTAATCTCCTAAGTAATTGTGAAACCCTAACCTTGTCAATTTCCTCTTCAAAACAAGTTGCTCTAGTTCTACATCCTTATACTCCTGATGACCTAGCTTCATTCTACTTCTGTTGGATCCTTTGTCTTACTTCAATTCCTTAAATTGATAACATTAAACCTAATTGTTCATAAGTGTATATCTTCTTGATTCCTTCTTGAGTACTAAATCTAATTTCACTCAAAAACTCAGTCCTCACATAAACAAACTCCAATATTACACTCCAGTTGCTCAGCGTCCTTTCTAGGGTCGCTCAGAGGACTAGGGCTTCTTATCTCCTATACTTGCTATCTAAACTTCATCTTTCCTCTTTACCTGAAACCTCTCTCTCCTATTTGTTCTCACCCTTTTCCTTTACACATAAAACCTTAATTTAAACCTTATTAAACCCATATCCATATCCCTAAACACCACGGTACCATCTAGCTCCTTTAAGAACACAAATAAACATAATTCCTCAAAAGCATACATAGACATATTTCCACACATAGAATAGTATAGAATATCATGAATATGCCACTTAGACAGTGGGGATTGTCAGATTACCCACCTCTAGCAAGACTTTGGGAGGGTTTAGGTAACTTTGAGAGAACGTCCCTTAGGGAGCCTTTGTGCTTCCAAAGCTTGCTTGATCACCTTTCTCCAAGAGAAAACTTTAAGAGGGCCCAGAGATGATTGCTATAGCTTGTGCTTGGTGATTTGAGGAAGGAAAATGAAATTGAACTTAGAGAGAAGAGTGTATGTGTTCAGTTTTGGCTAGAAGAGAAAAAGCAAATAAATGAAAGCAAATGCACAATAAGGAAAACCGTGGGGATGAGCTTCTAAGGCCAAGCTACGGTTGGCTTGCTCTAATTATATATAGAAATGAAATTAAATGATTAATTGAAGATGAAGGAAATTGTTGCCGGTTTTGGGCCATTAGTTTAGGGTAGAAGAATACAAATTGATGATGATAACTAGGTGGCATCATATGATAGGTTGGAAAATGATAAGTATGACTTTGTTTGACCAAGTATGTGGGTGCGTGTGAAGCTGTGAGTAAAGCTCTATTGTGGGTCGTGTGTGTGTTTGTCATCCATGAAATTTTAATGTATGAGTTTGATTGTGTTTGGTCATTAATTTTCCGTGTATGGATTTCCTAAAAATTTTATAAACATACAAATTTTATCTAGAAAATTATCTCATAAGGAAGTTAAGTTAGTCCAAGGTATTCGTAATTTTACTTTCGTAAAAGTGTGTTTTACGGATACTTTTGATATGTGATTAAATTTCGAGAAGAAAGATAATTGATCCGGATCTCGTGATATTTCGCGAGACCGCGAAACTACTACCTTGACTAGTATTTTTAGAAAATAAAATTGGTGATTTAAGTTTCCAGTCTAAATAAATGGCTCGTATATTTATTTATTACGCAAAATCTTTACTAAGGAAAAAGTAAGATGTTACTACTTGAGCTCCTTGAACAAAGTATTTCTTTGTTCAAGGAAGCAATGTGTCAATGTTATCTTAAAGAGTGGCTTCATAGTAATAAACGATAAAGATGAAGGTTCTAAGGGAGCTTTTGTGAGGTAAAAGAAAAGGACGAAATACGAGAAGTGGATCTTAACTTGGTACATGTTGATGGTTGATTTCTTCTCTTTATGCATATTTCTTTAGGTTGTGGCGAGTTTAGGCTTTTATCTTGTGTTTTATTGTGTTTTGGTTAAGGTTGCATGTTATTGTTGTTATTTTTACACTTTATATTATATTATATTATATTATATTACTAAATACTAATGTAATTTTTACCTATAAGCATTGAAGATTCTAAGAAGTTCGTCTTCGTCTTCCACCAAACAAATCCACCATTTCCCCTAAATCCAATCACCATTCTAGTCGTCCATCATCCTTTTCATTCCGTCGTCCATCTCCCCCTTCCTTCCTTCCTTTCCAACTCTCCAACTCCATCTCTAGCCACCACCCACCATCTCGTTGATTGGTTTCTCTCTATTTGTCCATCGTTGAACTTGACTACCCTCTCTCTCCACCATCGTGCCACCACTCTCTGTTTCCATCTTAGAAGGTTTGATTTGATTTTTTCTAATTTTAACCCTAATTTTGATTTTTGATTTTGCACTAACTCTTAGATCTCTCATGATGTTTGTCCATTGTCTTATGATATTGTCCTTGATTTTTTTTGTCTTCTGCTACTTGTTTTTTACTCTCAGAGCCAATGTTTTGTGCTGCATTGAGATTTCCTTCGTCTTTCTGATCTTTTCAAAAACTTTAAGCAAAGATGGGAGGGTTGGGGTGGGGAAGATGATGATGATGTTGCCAAAATTTGCTTTTTTTTCTTTTTATATTTTGTTTTTTGTTTTCCCCTTGTTTTGCTATTTGGTTCCACTGCCATAACTATTTTTTGATTTTGTTTGCTGAAAACAACAAAGGGGGTGTGAATAATGAATAGTTCTTGGTGTTTTCAGTTTTAGCACAAGAATGGTAATGCTTGTGTTGCTAAAACAAATCCCACCTTTTCAGTTTCCCACCTTATAAGTTTGTATTTTTTTTTTCTCATCATCATCAATCTACCGTCACCTTAATTTTACATTTTCCCTTCCCCATCATTGTTTCTCAACCTAATTTTGCGCTAATTTTGATTTTGATTATGCCCTAATTATGTCTTAGTTTAGTTTCTCAACATGATTTTGCCCTAATTTTGATTTTGATTTTACCCTAATTATGTCTTAGTTCAGTTTATATTATTTCTCGTTATTAAGGTTATTATTTCTACTTGTTTAGTTGTTAAGGTTGTTGTTTCTGATTATTAAGGTTATTGTTTCTACTTGTTTAGGTTGTCCAAATTATGGGGAATGAAACACAAAAAAGTGGGAATCAAGTTGCTAGCACTCCTAATCCTCCTCAATTTTTGATTCCAGCTTCAACTCCAAGTAAGAGACAACATGAGGAAATAATTACAGCTTCAGATCCAGCTCTACCTCCATCAAGTGATAGTGCAGCCTGTTAGGACCATTTTACTATAGATCGTGCACATGGTATTACTTTTTTGCAATTATTATGGTAAGGTATATGCTTATGGTGGTGGTAAAAGTCATGGCACTACTAACCTTAATAAGTATATGAAAGTTTGTGCAAAACACTCTGATAATGTTGATAAGAAGCAAAAAACCAATCGTTCTCGGAAAGTCAAGTGATGATGGGGCTGTGTCTATGAAGCTTGCTGAATTTAGTCAAGAAAAATGTAGGGAAACACTTTGTAGAATGATAGTTGTTGATGAGCTTCCCTTCAAATTTTTGAGAACAATGTGTTTAGGGATTTCTGTAGCACTAGTATATCGTGGTTTAAAATCCCTAGTCGTATGACAGTTGCTAGAGATTGTAAGCAATTGTTTGAATTTGAGAAAACTAAATTGAAGTCTATTTTGTCATTAAACCTACAAGTTGTTTCCCTAACAACTGACACATGGAATTCAATTTAAAATTTCAATTACATGTGTGTGGCTGGTCATTACATGGATGAGGGATGGGTTTTGTAGAAGAAAATCTTGAGTTTTGCATTAATTTCTGATCATAAGGGTGACACCATATGGCAATTTTTAGAGAATTGCCTAAAAGATTGGGGTATTTTCAAGATTAGTTATGTAACTATTGATAATGCCACTGGAAATACCTTGACTTTAACTTACTTGTTGAGAGGTATGAGTCATTGGAATGGTACTCCGGTTCTAGGAGGGGAGTATATGCATATAAGGTGTGCTACTCACATCTTAAATTTGATTGTTAGTGATGGGCTGAATATGAAGGAAATGGATGTTGCCATTGGGAAAATTAGAGTTTCTTGTAAGTATGTATAATCATCGCTATCTAGGTTGGCATGTTTTCAGAAGTGTGCTGGTGATGTCAATCTAGATAGTAATCAAAAGCTAGTTCTAGATGTGCCAACTAGGTGGAATTCGGCTTATATGATGTTGAATGTCGCTCAAAAGTTTCGGGAGGCTTTTAGACGTCTTGAGCATGTGGATAATTATTTTGGGATTACTCTTGGTGGTGAGGGAGGAGCTCCTTGATGAAGCGTGCAAACTTCTTTATTGAGTTTTTGCATATCTTTTATGATGCTACACACTATTTTTCT
This sequence comes from Nissolia schottii, assembly GCA_003254905.1. Lineage (NCBI taxonomy): Eukaryota > Viridiplantae > Streptophyta > Magnoliopsida > Fabales > Fabaceae > Nissolia > Nissolia schottii. Next base: position 100,573 of record QANU01098946.1, read on the forward strand.
ACTTCATTGCATGTTAGTTCATGTTAATTCTTCCATAAACTATGTGAAATTCAAACTACTTTGGTTGAATTGTCTAAAAGTGGGGATTCACTCTTGCAGGAAATGGCTGGTAATATGCAATCAAAGTTTGATAAGTATTGGGATGTTAATGGGAGTTTGAATTTATTGTTGCTAGTGGTTGTATTTCTTGGTCCATGATACAAGTTAGATTATGTTGAATTTTGCTTGGTTGAAATGTATGATTATGGTAATAACAATGTCAAGTCCAAGGAGGTAGTGGGAAAATTGAAAGACTTGATCTACAAGTTGTATGAATGTAACAACCCGACTTTTTCCTCAAGTTAAAATGCTATTTAAGGCAAAATTAAAAATATAATAATAAGGAAAAGGCAAGATAGAAATAGAATAAAATTCAAATATTAATTTTATTTCTGTAATATTAGTTGAAAATAATCCTCTGACGGTCTTGTGACGTTCGGTGACGTCTGGATCGTAATTAGGGTTTTATGGTAATTTCCTTATGACTCACCAGAGTCTGTAAAATATATTAATATGAAAATAAATCAAGAATATGTCAAGTAATATTTTAGAATTAATGAGGGGAATTTTTAGAGCGTAACGGTATGCCCGGGATATTTTTAGGACGTCCGGACATAAGCAATTAATGACCAAACATAACCTAAACTACACTAAGGGCAAAATAGGAATTTCACATGGCCAAGAGACCAAGAAAAGGCACGGCTGCCCTTCCTTCCCCATGCAAACCGAAAACACACACATAGAAGCACCAAGTTCTCTTATTTTCATCTCCTAAGTTTCAAGATGAAAAAACTAAGTTCCATAGCCAAAACCTCACCAAGTTCAAGCATTCATCTATATTTTCATCACTCTAGCTCACTCTTAAGTCCATAAAGAAGGCAAGCAAGGAGTAGTTGGTGAGTTTTCATCTCTTGGTGCAAAACCAAGCTTCCATAAGTTCAAGTTCTCTAATGATGCAAGTTTTCCATGTTAGGTCAAGGAGGTTCTAAGCAAGCAAACCAAGCTTGATTTCATTCTTTCCGTCATCAAGACAAGCTCTTGAGGAAGTGGGTAACCCTAGTCCCTCACCTCTTTGATGGTGGATGAGTGCTTGTGTATGTTATGTGTTTATTTGATTACGTGTGTGATTTATGAAATATGTTAGAATTAATGCTAGGTTTAGGAAGACAATTCTGGAGGGTCTTGTGACTGGTTTCGGGTTGCTTGTCTCGCACAGGGGCCGCTGAGCGGTCTCAGGCGCCGCTGAGCGAGATGAAGCAACGTGGAAAGTGGAAAAGATATTTTTATTTAAGGCGGTTTGAGGATTCAATAAGGTGGTCCGCTGAGCGGTAAGCCTGTATCGCTGAGCGGACAGCTCCAAACCGCTGAGCGGA
>QANU01098951.1:0-12367 GCA_003254905.1 Nissolia schottii
GAAAAATCTCTTACAATAAACATAAATATACAAGATAAAATATGTGAGTGGTATGAAGATCCTACTTGTATACAATTAGAGCACTCTAGACATGACTCAACTACAAAACTAAAGGTAAGACTAGCAATTCCTATCGATAGCTTCACCTCAAGGTGAACTACTGACTCTTAGATTCTGACGTCGCTGCATTGATCATAAACTCCATGCTTTGCTATGCTGCTTCGTAACCTGTAACTGGAGGGAGAGGTTGAGGGGTGAGAAATTTTGGAAGAGTCTCAGCGAATGGTCGTCTGCATGTCGAGATGAGACACTTCGAAAACATGACATGCATGTGCAATACATAATATGTAACAAACATAAAATATTCTTTTAATAATAAATAGTACACAAAGTATTTGAAAATAGAATTCAGTTGAGAGTTCTCTAGATAGACATTCTGAGCATTATAGTTTTACTTATGGTTCTTGATGCACTACCCAAGTATCGAGGCCACGATATTTGGGGATGCACTACCCGAGACCATAAATTCTTGATAATTAGTCTTGCGCACTACCCAAGTATCTAGGCCATGATAGTTGGAGATACACTATCCGAGTCCATAGATCCTTGATAGTTAGTCCTAATCTGCATGATACATGACACCAGGCATCACAGGCTGTCATGTCCAGACTTTATAATCTTGCCCTAAATCTACATGAATCTTATTCTACTTTACGATCGTATAAGGTATGCCAGAGTCAGCGTAGGTTGTCGCTGACTTACTGTTCTATACTAGATATACTCCTATGAAAATATTTTAAATACATGACACAACATGATCATAATAACATAATATTTTAACTAATATTGATAGGATAACATGACTTAATATTTATTAAATATTTTCTCTTAAAAAATATAAGTAGACTAAGAGAGGTTCCCAGTTAAAAGAGGTGTGTTACAATAGACAACTTAAATACTAAGTTTTATCCTAACTAGAATCTTTCCTTAACAGAAATCTTCTCCCACCAAAATCTTTCCTTAACCATAATCTTTTGTTAAAGGTTTAACTAAACAATATGAATATCTATATTACTTAATATTAATCTTACACACGCAACATGACTTATTTAATGTAATAAAACATGTGGTCCTATGTGGTTATAAAATAGTTTCATGATTTTCTAAAATAGCTTTGTAAATATCTACTTCATAAATAAGGAGTTTCTAAATAAATAATCATAAGAAAATAACTAATTAAATAAATTTATTAATAACTAATTAAATAAAACAATTTTTAATAATAACTAACTTCATAAATACATAAAATAAAATACTAAGTTCTACATTCTAAGATTTCATAAAACATGTATAAATAAAATAATTCTAAAATAAATAAATAACTTTAAAAAATAAATGTGTGGTCTAAAATAGACCATGAAGAAAGTCATTCACCTTAAAATGGTTGACCGCTAATGAGTTGTCACACCCAACTAGTAACGTGATCGGCACACAAGTGACTAATTCTCTTGCGGAAGCCTCTTGAACGCTTTTCGTAAAAACATGCACTTTATCTTTAATTAAAAACAAATAACATTTTTCTTTTTCTGAATAAACATAAACCTTTTACATTAAACATAAATATACATGATAAAATACGTGATTGTTCCAAGGATCCTACCTTAAACAATTGAAGCACTCTAGACATAACTCGATTACAAAATAAAAATAAACTAACAATTCCTATGGGTAGATTTACCTCAAGGTGAATTGCTGACTCTTGGATTCTGACGCTGCTACACTGATCATAAACTCCATGCTTTGCTACGTTGTTTCGAAACTTGTAACTGGAGGGGAAGTGAGGGATGAGAACTTTGGGGAGAGTCTCAGCAAGAGGCCGTCTGTACGACGACATGGGACATTTTGAAAAACACATAACATGCAAATGTAATACATATTATATATAACAAGCATAAAATATTTCTATAATAATAACTAATACATAAAAACATTTGAAAGTATAATATAATTGGGGAGTTTCTCTAGATAGACGTTCCAAGCGTTACGGTTTAGTTGTTCTTGAAATGTCCAAACTTTACGGTCTTACCTCCTAATTTACATGACATGATACATGATATTGGGCATCACGGGCTACCATGTTCAGCTTTATCGTCTTGCCCCTAAATCTACATGAATCTTATTCTACTTTACGATTATACAAGGTATACCAAGGTCAACGTAGGCTGTCACTGACTTACAATTCTATCCTAAATATCCTCCCATGAAAGTAGTTATAAATGCATAAAATACTATTATCATAATAACACAATCTTTTATCTGCTACTAATAGCATAACATGACTTAATATATTTATTAAAAGTTTTGTTTTTGGAAAAATAAAGACATAATAAGATCTCATGCTTAGGGAGGTTCCTAGGCAAGAGAGATACGTCACAATGAACATCTTAAATATCAAGTCTCGTCCTTAGCTAGAACCTTTCCTTAACATAAGTCTCGTCGTCGAGTGCTTATCGATTTGTTTGATGGTGAGTGCTTCATCGTCTTTCGTTTAGCGGTGGTTTTAGTGAAATTTAGGCAGAGATGAATAGAGAACGGTGTTGGTTTTGTACGTGAAGGAGATGTGGAGGTGCGAGTGGTTTCTTTATCGCGTGTATAAACGTGCATGTAATAGGCGAGTGGGTGAACGTTGGAGACGAGGGTTGTTTGGGAGTTATTATGTATAGGCCTAGTGATATAAATACGAAGGTAGATGTATAATGGATGCTAAGAGGGTGTACATGTAGCATGATTGGTTTTTTTTTTNTTTTTTTTTTAATATTTTTTAAGGTTTTTCCTTTGGTACCCAAGCTTTTATGAAGGTACTCATACCTTCTTGTATTTGAACGATTGTGATTCAATCATAAATTTAAAACAATAAATAATTTGAGTTAGTGGAACACGTGGCAAAATCTTAAATGTTATGGTATTGATACTCTTGAATTTTATAGGGTACTGGAGTAAATCCCATTTTTTAAATAGAAGTAAGTTATTTTGCTGATTTGTAGGCACTTCTATAGGTGGTACAACTAACCCGAGGATTTAAGGTTACTCCATACCCAAAGTCAGAGATCAAATCTCTAATAATTAATTAAGGGAGGATGAGTCCCTTCTGCTCAACCATACATTCCGGGTTATAAATAATTAAAATTAAAAATCAATAATTCATATTCTTGTAGTATAAATTAAACGTGGTCTAAAACAATTTTACAAGTATTTATCTAATGAGTTAGAGTAATATTTTATCCTCCTAACTTATTTTTCTAATCTCTCTCTAAACTACAAAATGATGCAAGAGAAATCATCCTCTTAATTATACCAATCACACAAAGCTAACCCGCGTGAAACATCCAGAAAATTAAAAAATAATAGTATAAGTATATAACCTTTCTTTTTTATTTGCTAGAATTATACATTTTTAAATCGAAGAAATACAATTCTTATATAATTCCAATAGTAAGGCCAGGCGCTCCACTGCAGCCTAATTAATGGGCTACATACAAAGGCCACATGCTAAAACGATGAAGAAGGAAATAAAAGAATAGTTATAAACTGTTCCTATCTTGCCCTATATATGACTATGAGGACAAAGACAGCAACTCCATTAAGAATCTTTGCTATATAAAAATTTTAATGGTTAATGGTTTGTAGAAAAATTGCTCTATAAACAACTCTGTGGTTGAACAAAACCCATGGCATCCCCACCAGCATTGATGCACGAAGCTTGGGCGACCTCGTTCTTGTATGTGAGCTTCACATCCTCCAACTTTAATCCGCTGCATGGATACTTTGAGCTGCAGTCAAATTTCACACCAACCTGGGTTGCAGATGTTCCATGAATGTCTTGGTACGTAACGTCACTGATTTTGACTCCAGAGGCCTGTTAATTTTGACAAGGAAACGATAAAAATAAAAGACAAAATCAGCTCCCTGTCATGCTTGATTGAAGCCAATAATAATATTTATAGTCAAAACTGTTTCTTTATTTTAGAGTATGTGAATTCTAATATATTCAAAACTTAAGATTTTTTAATTTTTAATAAAAAAACTAGAAAAACTATTTATTTTAATGTTACTTATTTAATGTTATTTTCAGTATTGGCTCAGAGAAGGATAACTGACAGGCCCATTAAAGCCTCTAAAACCAACCTGACCAGGGCAGCCCTTATTGTCTGGGCAATAATTCTGGTCAATGACAATTGGGTTTTGGACATTGACCATTATTGTATGTTGGAAAAGGACGTCTCTCACAAATCCATTGCTGGGTTTCCCCCAACTCTTTATTCTAACACCGTTCTAAGTCCCTGTGAATGTAACGTTTTTAACTGTCACATTGTGTACTCCAGGCTCGTTGAAATTCTTTCCTAAGCTCCCAATGCTGCATGCCGAATCCAATGAGCATTCATAATTAAATAAATATATCTACAAATTAGATGGAACCACATTTGTTACTAAAAAAGAAATACCTTATCCCGTGGCCCGGTCCACATGCTATGTTTTCAACCCACAAGCTAGAGGTGCCAGGGCCGACGGAGATGCAGTCATCACCGGTGCGAATGTTGGAGTGGAGTATGGTGACGTGGGAGGACATTTGGACATGGATGCCGTCGGTGTTAGGGCTGTTTCCAGCTGCCGTCACTGTTACGCCCTGTGCTTTGACGTTCTGGCATTCAAGGAACGCTATGTGGAACAATTGACTATTCATTGTGGTCAAACCAGCAACAAAAATGTTCTTTGAGTTGTAAATTCCAGCGCCTGAAAAAACAACCGATCATTACAAATTAATTGTTATTTTTACTAAATTCGTATAGCATACGGTTACCAACTCCACCGGTTTGATGTTCAACTTTGTAGCAGCCTCATTGAGCAGTTGCAAACCGCTCCATCACTCTCACTCACCACCACCTCTAACTTTAGTTAGGGAACGATTGATGATAATTGAAAGCAAATGTTACTGGTACTTGAGTCTGACAGCATCAACATCAACGGTTTCATATTGTCGAGCAGCAGATGTATAAAACTTTTGTCCGTCTAAATTCATTTTTAATTGGCTTATATTTATATAACGAGGGATTACATGTCGACTTATCTATTATTTATTATTAGAAAAAATTTTAATAAAGCATGAATTTTATTAAAATTTGATCTAATCGCACGTACCGTGGCTCCTTGTGGGCAATTGCCCTTGCCGGAGTTCTTGCAATCCCACAAGGCAGTGCCCTGGCCGTCAAGTACCCCGCCGTGAATGGAGACGCCGTCGACGCCGTCGAACAGCAACCAGTTGTCCTTGTTTCCTATGACCCTGTAGTCCGATGGAGCCACCAATGTTCCTTCGATGTCCACCGTGATTGCCTTGTTGGCACATTGCCCGCTGAAGGTGGCGCTCCCGAGCAGGAACCGCCCGGGTGGCACGTACATCGATGCGGGCTGGGCAGACCCGCAGGCCTTGGCCCAAGCGCTCAGGAAGGCCTTGGTTGAGTCGGTCCGGCCGTCCGGCTTGGCGCCGAAGCTGAGCACGTTGTAAGTGGCGGCTGCATTTGCCATGCTGCCCAAACAGAATGAGATCATCACGAGAATCATGAGAATAGGGAGAGGGCTAATTAGGTTTGGTGTTGGCTTCATTTTTGTTTGAACTTCGAAATGTCGATCGTTGGAGAAGTTGTAATTGTTTGAGAGAGAAATAAGTGGTGAAGAAGGTAGTGGTGGGAGTTGGAAGGGTACTTGTGAGGGTATTTATAGAGATAGCTGAGGATTAATGACATTGGAGGAGGAGGATGGTTTTGTTTGGTGCTTGCCTCGTATTGTTTTATGTTTAATTATACCACGCAATCAAAAGGGAAAAAAAGGGAAAAAGAAATTGAAAGCAAAGGAAAAGCTGCGTCCAACTTTGGAGTAAATGTGCTCCATTTGATTGGCTCCATTTGCCCTCTCAAAACGTGTTTTCTTTTTTCGGAATTGAACGATGATTTCTCCCTTGATATTGTAATGTGTTTCCATCACTATACATGAATATTCTTCTTGATATCTAACTCATATTTTAAAACATTATCAATGTCATTCCTCTTTAGGCAATCGCAGTTTATGGAGATAATTAAGCCATGCGATTTCGTTTACCCACGTGCGCATATAACTGTAGCTTATATGTACATATATGTAAGTTTTAGGCACATGCATGAACTCTCCGAGAGTCCAAATGCATCCATGATATGGCCATTGATCTGTGGTAAATTAATGAAATTCCATCATATTGTTAATTTTGACGTGCAATATGCACGTGTTATATAGTGTATTCACTTATAGGTACATTGTTTTCTTTTGTTCAATCCTTGCAAATGCTAACGAAAACTAACACGTGCGCGCACTTCTGAAAAGAAGCTTGTACTGTTTAAGGTAGGAGCAAATCAACAGGTTAATTAGGTTCATAACCTAAAGGTCTTTTTTATATAGTGCTTCGGGGTCAAGACCACATTAGTTAGTCAATTGCGTGATGTAAGCAAATATATAATTCATTAATACTCGAAAGTAATATACTAACTTTTATAACTGTTCTGTTCAACTGAAACTGCCCTTAATTATTGCCAGGGCCTTCTCTAAAATTCGTAGCTGACCTCCCGATACTTAACGCACATGGGGATCGATTTAGCCAACGTATTATAAGCTGCACAGTATTAGTTGCAAAAATCAACTAATCCAATCAATAAATTTTAGTACCGTTTGACTATTATTGGAAAACTGAACCAAACCAAATTGGTTTGGACTTTGTTCAATTTTTGTTTTTCTTTTTATTAAAATATTTATAAAATGATTCTTTCTTTGATATCCTAATTTGCACAAGGGTAACAGTATCTTCTGTTATTTGAACAGTTATAATTTAATCACAAATTTAAAAAAATAAATTATTGGAGTTAGTGGAATAATTGGCAAAATCTTGGACACTAAGGTGTTGATACCTTTAAATTTTGTGGGAGAAACAGAGAAAGCCCCTAAAATAAAATATTATACATAAATGAGTTATACATATATATGTGTGTGAAATATTTAATATATCTCATGTAAATATATAACTATGTGTAATAAATGTAGAAGAAACAGGACACGACACGACATGAGAAACTGGAACATGCCAACATTTTAAAAATATACAGGATACAAACATGGTAAATAAATGTATAAAATTTAAATTTATAATAATATCTTGATAGTGTCAAATTATCAAATTTGAATACTTTCTATTTTCTAAATACCTTTTAAAATATATGGTAAATCCTAGTTAGTTTCATGTGTTAATGCTTCCTAATTTTTTGTGAGACCCACTGGGTTTTCCATTGAGTTTAATTTTCCTTAGGTTTTTGGGTGAGCCTTTCTCAGCTAAGCTGAGTAACGTTGAATCTTGGTGGCTTGTATTGGATTTCTGTAATGGTGATCTATAATTGAGATATTGATCATTCTATTAATAACATAAATATTTACTTGTTTGTTTTTCATTTCTTTTTATAAATTTTGAGATTATGATTTTATGATATTGTTAATTTAGAAATATATTTTTTTTAGAAAATTTTAATTGGAATCTAATATCAATATTAAATAAAATTAATGATTATGATAGTTACGGTATATTGTATTAGTGATTTAGTTTTGTAAAATGGCTATATATGATAATCTTCTTTTAATTATGATATGTTAATATTTTTATGATATTATCATTATTTATGATGTGTATTATTTTTTTGAAGATAATTATCAAAATAGTAGTGTTTATATATATGTTTTGCAAGCAGTGCGACAATGCATATTTTTAAAAAGTAAAATATATGTTACTCATATGATAATGAGATAAAAAAAAAATTATAGCAAGATCTTTGGTAGCACCAAGGTTTGAAGACTCTAGAAAAGCCAATATTTTTGTTTTTAGAATAAACAAAAACTATGATGCACTACTACCTACCAATTCATAAAGATGAATGAAGGCTCTGGAAAAGTGTTGTTTTGTTTCCCGAAGAAGTAAAATTTATAATGTATCAAGTCATAAAGACGACTGAAGACTTTAGAAGAATTACTATTTTTTTCTCCAAAAGAAACATAAATCATTATGAATGATTAAACATTATTAGTAGTACAAAATTGATTAAAAGGCTCTAGAAAAGTTGATATAGCACTACTTGGAAAAATAAAAGTTTGTTATAAATAATTTCGTATTATCTAAATTTTCTTAACGAAACTTGTTAATATTTAAAGATATTCTTCGAAATAAATATCATGTTGAGACTGTAAATAATGAGAATAAAAAATATCTCCATATAAAACTATTATATTATGCAGAAAAAAATGTGTATTAGAAATATACATCTTTTTTCTCCAATTTGTACTATATAAATTAATATTGACATAAAAGAAACTTATGTTACAATAAATCAAAAGTTTACTCAACTAATTTTTTTGTCATTTGGCATGACCATTTAGGCCATCCCAATTCAGTTATTATTCAAAAAAATTATAGAGAATTTACATAGACATTCATTAAAGACCCAAAAGATTCTTCAATTAAATGAATTCTGATGCGTTGCTTGTTCTCAAACAAAAATTATGAAACACAATCAACAATTGAAATTGTGAGAGAATGATTTTTGAATTTTTGGAATGTATTGAGGGTGAACTATGTGGGTTCATTCACCCATCATATTGACGACTTATAAATTACAGATGATTTTAATAGATACATTAAACAAATGGTCACATGTGCGTTTATTATTAACTTGTAACATGAAATTTACGAGATTGCTTGCTCAAATAATTCAAGAGTATAGTATCTATATAATGTCATTAAGAAAGCTTGTAACCAACGAGGGTTGTTCCAAGTGGTAAGCGGCTTGGTATCGCTTAAGCAAGGTCCCAAGTTCGAGACCTTGTGAACGCAGTTATCCCCGCTAGGAGACTCACCCGCCATAGCCAGGTGCACGACCCGGGTCAGCCCGGATTAGTCAAGGCTAAGCCTTGGATACCGGGTAGGCAACCTAAAAAAAAATAAAAAATTAAGAAAGCTTGTCTTGATAATAGTGGTGAGTCTCAAGAAGCTCATATTCATGCATGGTCTAGCAGAATTATTTCTTAAATGCCTCCGATTAATATATAGCTAGACTATTACTTGTGAGAACAAAATTTCATATTTTAGCACGTAGACACGTTATCTTGCATGTTGTAACACTTGTACACATTATGCTGACAATTTTATATAAATTCTTCCCATTACAATTGGCTTTTGGGCAAGAACCAACTATTTACCATCTTAAATTTGTTAAATGTGCGGTTTATGTTCAAATTTTTTAACCATAATGCAGAAAGATGGGACATGAGAGAATGTTGAGAATATATGATTGGTTATGAACTCCCTTTTATTATAAACTATCTCGAACCAATCAGAGATTTATTTATGGAAATGTTGAGAATATATGATTGGTTATGAATCCCCTGTTATGAAGCATAATAACACAATCGATTCTAACAATGAAAATCCTTGAAAAAGTAAACGAGTAGTTAGTGAAGATGGTATTATATGGACGTAAATGCTCAAAAAGAGTCTAAAGACATAACTATTGATGAAACCCCAATAGAGATTCAAGTGCCTAAAAATGCCAAACAAAAATAAAGAAATCTCGATAAGTTATGTCATTACAAAAAAAAATGGAACCGATAGAAAGTATATTGTTGTTGACAATGCTTTTTGTACTTAATATTGCTACTAAAATAATAAAGCAATATGAAAATCTTGAATAATAATCTGTCAAAGAATATAAACAACAAAAAAATTATTAGCCAATGTGAAAAGACGCAACTTTATCTGCCCTTCATATATTTACAACACACTTTGCATACAAGTGTTGCTTTATCTATATTTTTATGCATTATATAAGCAGTTGGAATCATTTTTTACACTAATCTAAGCCATGTGAAATAACATAAAATTTCAAAATAACTATACCTTTTTATAAATAGAAGAAATACAATCCTTATGGACTTTCTATATGGTCCACATATATACTAATTGTAAGGCCAGGCTCCACGGCAGCCCAATTAATCGGCTACGTACAAACGCCGCAGGCTCAAACGATAAACAAGAAAATAAAAGTATATAGTGATATGCGTACTCTATTCCTATCTTGCCCTATGACTATGGAGGACAAAGGCAGACTCAATTAAGGATTTTTGGAATATAAAAATTTTAGTATGGTTGATGGTATGTAGCACATTTTGCTCTATAAACAACTCTGCGGTTGAACAAAACCCATGGCATCTCCACCAGCATGGATGCACGAAGCTTGAGCAACTTGGTTTTTGTATGTGAGCTTCACATCCTCCAACTTTATCCCGCTGCATGGATACTTTGAGCTGCAATCAAATTTCACGGCAACTTGGCTTGCAGATGTTCCATGAATGTCTTGATACGTAACATCACTGATTTTCACTCCAGAAGCCTGTTGATTTTGGCAATATAAAAATAAATAAATCAGCAATCACTTTCATACAAATAATGATTTAATATTTATTTGGATTTTCATTTACGGCACTGATTAAGGAATTGAAACTGAAAAGCTTGTGAAGTTTCCAAATTATTTATCAAGTGTCCCGTTAGAAATTAAATCCTTAATTATTTTAGTGTTATTTATCCGATTTATTTTATATTTTGCTAACAATGAGATTTGTTAAAAAAACATGTATGATAATTTTATATTAAAAAATATAAAAATTGTATGTTTTAATTGCTTAATTAATTTAAAACTTCTTATTTTGGCTTCTTAGCAAAATCCTTTTTTTTTTTGCGTTTGCTTTAATAGAAGGAATATTGGGAGGCTCAAATTAGCCTATCAAAGCCTTTAAAACTAACCTGACCAGGGCAGCCCTTGTTGTCTGGGCAATAATTCTGATCTATAACAATTGGGTTTTGGACATTGACCATGATTGCATGTTGGAAATTGATGTCCCTCACAAATCCATTGCTGGGTCTCCCCCAACTCTTTATTCTAACACCATTTTCAGTCCCTGTGAATGTAACGTTTTTAACCGTCACATTATACACCCCGGCTTCATTGAATTCCTTTCCTAAGCTCCCAATGCTGCAAAATCCAAAACGCTTGCATTATTACAAAAATTGTAAAAATTATATCAATACCTACGATTTATCTACCAATTACATGGAATGGAACCATTTTTTGGATACCTTATCCCATGACCTGGTCCACACGCTATCCTTTCAATCCACAAGCTAGAGGTGCCAGGACCGATGGAGATGCAGTCATCGCCGGTACGAATGTTGGAGTTGAGTATAGTGACATGGGAGGACCCTTGGACGTGGATGCCATCGGTGTTAGGGCTGTTTCCGGCGGCCGTGACCGTAACGCCCTGTGCTTTGACGTTCTGGCATCCGTCGAACACTATGTGGAACAATTGACTATTCATTGAGGTTAAACCGCTAACGAAAATGTTGTTTGAGTTGCTAAATTCTAGCGTCTGAAATACAGGCCAATGAAAACCAAGAATCATTATAAATAAATTATTATTTTATACTTGCTCCATTTTATAATAGTAGTCTCTTATTTTTTTAGATTTCTTCTTAACTCAATGTACCTTACACAGTTTTGTGTCAATGTACATTGAGTTATGAATGAACTAAAAAAAATAAAGAAACTATTATGAATTGCATTTAATATATATATATATATATATATTGTTGATATTTAAAAAAAATAAAGAGAGAAAAGAGTTATCATTGGTGTACAATGAACGTATAACATAATTCTTTATCCTTCTCATAGCTAGGTTAAAGGAAGACCAATATCATGTGTGTATATAAAGCCTCTCTTTTTTCGGGCCCTATTATTAAAAGAGATGAGATGCGGCATTCAACTTTGATTGGTCATGAAGAGTTATTGAACATGAGCACCATGGTTCCTTATAACGTGGCCAACATAATATATAATATTAAATCATAAAATAAACATGATATAGTATAGATCCTACAGTATTTTAACAATAATAAAAGAAAAAAAACCGTATCAATTATCAAATGTGTTCAATAATTGTTGCAATTAATGATCAAATTAATTTATGGAATATACCGTGGCACCGGAGGGACAGTTACCCTTGCCAGAGTTCTTGCAATCCCACAAGGCAGTGCCTTGGCCGTCAAGGACCCCACCGAGAATGGAGACACCTTCCACTTTGTCGAACAGCAACCAGTTACCCTTGTTTCCAATGACACTGTAATCCGATGGAGCCACCAACGTGCCTTCGATGTTCAAGGAGATTGCCTTGTTGGCGCATTGGCCGCTGAATTTGG